>VYZQ01062436.1:100080-120530 GCA_013400655.1 Mystacornis crossleyi | reverse complement strand
TCCCTGTCACATATGAGGAACAAAACCACATCCCAGAAGTTCCAAACAGGGATTAGAGACTTTTCTGGAATCAAGGCAGCTGATTTTGGTCTCTCATGCACTAGGGGGTGTCAATCCCAACTCCCATCTCATTTTGAAGATGGCAAATGAGATTTCTGTGTCTGCAGAGGGCTGGGCGGGCACACAGCGTTTGCCGGTAAGTTTTTAAAGGATTTTTTCTTTTTTTCGAAGGCTTGAAATTTTGCCAATCTCTCCTGGCCCCAAGGAGTACAACAGGACATGGTGCTTATTGTAGTCACACTATGAACAGGGAGATCAGGCAGTGGTGTGTTCACATCACAGCATAGATACCATGCTGGGAGCTTATCCCAAAGGAGACAACAGGAGGAAAAAAAAAATTCATGCGTTCTCTTTCCAGTAACTTCGGTACTCAGACCACTCTGAATAAATCCAGTGAAATAAAATGCACATTAAACTGTGTTTAGGGCTCTTGCACCCAGAGGAAGCTGAGACTTACCAGAAATTATTGCAGCTTTCACTGTTCTGCTCCAGACAGACACAGCCAAAGAGGGAGGCCTGATGTAATATTATACATACACACATCATATTGCCATTTATTTAGTACCTCTGCTAGCTCTCCCAATTCAGCTGGGTGAAGTTCAGCAAAATCCCCTGTCGTGCTCCAACACCACCTCTCCCTCCTTTTAGGCTTCACCACCAACCACAACCTTGTCAGTTGTTATATTGTACCTTTCCCTTCATTATTGCCTTTATTTACAGCTCAAGGGCTGTGCTTCCTGAGGGTTTGGGGAGCAGGGCAGAGGAGCCAGAGCTCGGCTGACACGGGGGTAACCAGCACCAAGGTTGCTCTGAGCCCCTGGGAATTATTAAGTCCCAGTGGAAATATTCCCACTTGCTGCCTCCACAGGATCTTTGTCCTTCAGTCTTTTCCCAGCTAATCAGGCCTCAAACTGTGATGGAGTCACAGAATAAATTACGGGGGTGCAGAAAATAAACAAAACTGAGGATATACCAGTGTAGGACACTAGTTTAGAGCTGGTGGTGACATTTGCTACATCAATTCATTTCAGTCTGAAAGAATTGGTTTGTGCACCTAAAAGAAACACAGTGAAACATTCCTCTATTCCTTATAAATATTAGCAACAGGATTCTTTGGGGACACACTAAAACCAGGAACTTCAGAGCCATCAAACAGGTTGGAAATTGGCCCACAGAAGAGGAACTAAAATTTATAAGAAAAGGTAGAAGTGGCATGGCAATTTAATAAGTCACAAGCCATATGAGTTATGTCATGACTTTTAGCTCTTCTTTTTTTTCTTTCAGTGATCATTCTGCTCATATTACATATTGCTTTTTCCCACCTCTTAACCTTCTGCATCCTGCAGTGGAGCTGCACAATGTCACATCTGTGCAGAGCTGCTGCTCTAATCATACACAGAAACTACACAGAAATGTCCAGACTTAATCACATCTTTGACCTACTCTGTGTCCATACAGCTGCAGTCTCCAGATTCACACTCAAAGTTGGGAAACTTCAGGCATGCTATAGGGAAAAAGTGCCAGGGAGATATTTCTTTTACAGGCATGTAAAAATGGATTTTTAAGGAAAACAGGATTCTTCGAGAGGGCAACATTGTCTCCTCCTTAAATCTTCTTGACTTTAACGTCCTCTGCGTCATCCTTCAACTCAGCACAAACCTGGCATCACCTGACTTTTCTCGCAGAGCAATCAGAAATAGTTGCATAGAGCTAGATAAAACTTAAAATAATTCCTAGAATAGCTCTTCTGGAGCACACACGCTGTAAGGCAACACAAACGGGACTCTGCAAAAGCACTTCAGTGGCATTCGTAGTGGTGAATCACAGAAGCCACCCCGGCTCTGGTCTGGGGCAGGGTGAGCACCCAGCCCTGATGCCCCTCCCAGCCCTGCACTCCTCCATCCCTCCCAGCCCTGCGTTTGAGCGAACACCCGCACTGAACTTTTGGAGTCAAATAGAAACTCATCATTCTGTGCTGACAGTCCCAAGCAACTTGAAAATTAAATAAAATAAACTTGCAATAAGCCCCTTGTGCCAAGTCTCATACCATAGGCAAGGATAGAGGGTCTCAGTCCACAGTCCTACATAGAGGCTCAGAAAATGGTCAGAGAATTTTAAACTCCTCAAATGGAAAGTTCAGTGAGGAAAAAAGCCTTAGTCATGTAAGTAGACTTTATATTTTGCCTCTGAAATGTTGTTTTTCCTCTTTCAGTTCAGAACACAGTAAGTTCTTTAAAAAATTGTATCAAGAAGCTAAAGTATACTTTAAAATATTATTACATATATAGCATAATAATATCACAATTCATAGCCTCCAATCCTTGTAATTTACTCAAAAAAATTATTAGGTGCAGCTTCATGTTTTGCAAAAAAGCTGAGGGGTATCTATGCAACTTTATATTTAAGTGATTTTATAATTTTGCCATCTACACTCCCAGATGTTTCCAATGTCTTAGTGAAGTTTCTGCAAACCATCTGCAAACTTTTATATGTCTGGGTTCTCAATAAGGCAAAACCAGGCACTTACAGCAGCATTAAACACAGACGTTTAACACTGTGGATCTTCAATATCTGCAGCAAAAATTAAGGGGGATATTTTTTCCCCCCTTATCACTTTTAGCAGTTCAAATTTGCATTTTTCTCTATGCAAATTAAAAAACTCCAAACATTAGTGCTGAAGGTAAAAAAGTAGCGACTTTTAAGTGCCAAACATACGCCTTACGAGAGGCAACAAAGTGTGGAAGTTTCAGCAACAACATGAAACAAGCACTTTAGTCCCCCTTCCTTCCCCCAAGACTATTTTCCACTTCTTGATCAACTTTCATGCTGTTTGTTTTTGCTTCTCTGAAGTTTCCCATTCATTTCCATGCAGAGCACAGCAAGGTAAGCAGAGAGTTAATGCTGCAGTTGCAACTGGTGTGAGCCTTTACTATTAGCTTGAATTTACAGAGCAATCTCTCCTTAAAAAGAAATAAGAAAAAAAAATAATTCCTCACTGCACTGTAACACTGAGAAGTATATTTAAAAATTCTCTCTCGGGTATCTCTAAACATCTGCTCAAAGGTTCTGCTGTATCTTAAAAGGGCTCTAATTACCAGAAACTCCTTTCTTACTTAAGCCCAGGGCTCGCATTTCGATTATAACTCAAGTTCCAGTTAATTTAGGGCTAAACCCAAAATGCCTGTACCAAACAGAAGAAAACATAGGCCTACCTTAAAACTTTCCAGCTTTTCAGAGGATCCAAATCAGAGATTATAGACACCATTGCAGTAATAACAATAATAAAATATGTATATTAAAAATGAAAAAAATAAAAAAGAAGAAAAACCACAGCAGGGAAGGCTAACCACAAAAGCAGCAAGTACTCTACTCAGTGTGGGAATGACAACAAACCCAGCACAGCTCTTCCTCCTTCTCAAGCTGATAAGCACTTGTCCCAGCTTCTCTCCACCCCCAAAATCAATCTTGTGCTATATTGCTTCACAGTCCCAGTTTCATTTCTTCACCACTACCTTTTAAAGCCCTTGTAATCTGCTCCAACTGATCAAATTTGACCTTTTTGTAGTCCACTTTATTCCAAGCACAGCCCTCAGTTAAATCTCTCTTTATTAACACCGTCCTTCTTGGCTTTCTTTTGGAACAAACACAGCTCAAGCTCGAAGCCTCCAGTCTTTGCCAGCAATCATTTACAGATTACTGAAAGCTGCAGTCTTCTCCTTTTGGGTATTTTCTTCTACCTTTGAGGTTTGTTTTTATATTATTTTCTGAGGGTTGGTGGTGGTCTCCCTTTCCCTGTTCTGTGCAGGTTGGAGTTTGACACTTTTAAAGGAGGGACTTTCTAATGCAACTCCTCTCCCACCCTTCCCTCCTCCCCGTGTCCCTCACTCCCATATGGAGAGACAGACACACGCTTTAAAAACAGTTCACAACCTTTAGAATACAGAATAATCTTTCTCCCCCCTCTCTATTCTTTAAATCTATTAGAATTGATAGACTTAAACACAGAAGCTGTGCCTGAAATACACTGATCTAAAGCAAGACTGCTATTATGGTGGAATAATAAAAAGTCTAATCATGCAAAGCCAGATGTAACCCTTTGGATGTTTGAAAGGGGAGAAAGTGTATATATAGTTCCATTAAATCAAAATCTTCCTTTTACTACTTAAAAAATAAATGGTAAAGCATTCTCCAGATTACTATGGTGATCTGAAAAGTTGTGTAACTGCTGATAGTGTGTATTTGCTTAGGAAAATCGAGTTGATTGGCTTCTTTTGTGTTTCTGTAAGACTTTTGACATTGATTTCCCTCTATTTAAATATTTTTCTTGCATTTTTTTCCCCTTCTAAATGTTTTCCATTCATCCTGCAAAGGACTGTAACTTCTCCTTGAGCTCCACCAATTCCTTAGGATTTCTGGAAATTCCCGAATCAAAATTCTTTGGGGGAAAAAGCAAAACAGTACCTTATGAAGTGTTCAGTCAGAACCAAACTACCCCAGTTGGCAGATACTTCCACTTTGATATTTATATCGCAGGCATATGCTCCTAGTTTCCCTCTGCCACCAATTCTCTCTCTCTCTCTCTCAAAAAAAAAAAAAAAAAAAAAGGAGTTAAGATCAGCCCTTGTTTGTTAAAAGCTGCAATAATATGGTGGTCACATACAGATTTGGGAGATCTGGTCGTGTGTGACACACTCATGGAAATGCAATAAAGAATATTTTAAGACATAATAAACTTCTAAGTCTTCAGCTGCCTCCTTCTTTGGTGAGATAAAAGTCGAGTTGTGCCTAAACCATTTCAGGCTCCCTGGTATGCTGTAGGCTGGGTTTGGGCAGCCGGGACCCCCCCTTGCTGCCTGCACAAAGGCAGCACAGTCTTGCCCTGGCCGGAAGGTGACACTGGGGCTTCCCACTGCCCCCAAAAAAGAGAATGTGACCGTTCGGCCTGCCAGACAGCAGCCAGCTGATAGTGGTCAGACAGAAACAACCAGTTTTACACTACCCAGACAGAAAATGCCTTCTTTGCTCAAAGGCCAGAGCATCACTGACCCCTCATGTAGGAAACACTGAGTCATCTCCTGCCTCCCTCCCTGCCTCAGCCAGGTGAAGCTCCTGGCTCAGCATGAGGGGCCGTATCACTTGATCAGTTTATCAAGCCAGGCCTCAAGTTCAGACTTTGGAATTTTACATTCCCCCCCAGGCAATGCTTCCAACAGTTTAGCTTTGTCTCAGAAGGGTGTAGGGAGGACAAACACATCAGAGACAGCAGATGGTGAGATTGCAGGTGCAGATCTGGGGCAGGAGGGTAGAGAGAGCTGAGGGTTACAGATGTTCCACCTCCCTCCTAATACTAGCGGGGCACAGGGTGTTTCTCACCTGATACACACATATCTCTGAGCAATTCTGCAGAGATAAGGCTTGTATCCAGCTCCAGAAACTTTGGGCCCTATATTTACTTAACTACAGGAGGTGGGCAAGATGCTCATAATGGAAAATTAAATCCAGTTGTTTCTTTGTGAAACTGAGGAAACTTTCATTTTTTTAGCATGGAAAGCAAATAAAGAGAGATTGGTCAGTGTCTCTTTTTTTCCTCCCAAAAGTTTGTAAACCGCTGTTACAGAGGTTAATCCCTCGTTTGAGGCTGGGGAGGACATCAGTGGTTGCAGCACGCTGCCTTTTCTCTTTCCTCTACCCTATTGCCATTTGCTGGTTTTACATTCACCTATTTTCCCACGTAAAATTCTCATTGAATTTTTCATATTGTGTAAACATATTGATGACCGGGCTAGAATTAAGAAAGGCTTGAAGCTTAGCCTGCAAAGAAAACAAAAATCAAAATACCCTGACCTCTCCTGACACACTGACAAGCCAAGTTTGTGTCCTTGCCACATCCTGTCCCTCCACTGTTGCAGGCGAAGGTGAGAAAGAGGCAGATGCTCTGTCTTTGTACCCCCCTGCACCAAGATGCTCAGTGTCTCTTACTCTGTTCATCCCCGAATTCCACAAACTATGTCTATTTTGGAATTTAATCTCTACGAAGTACATTTTATACTTTCCATAGATATATTTATCAGTTTCCCCACAGAAAACACTCCATTATTTTCACCAACATATCCATGTGAAAACTACACTGTCGGAGTAAATATACTTATTCCTTTCCCCTATTGTGGATATTTCTATTTTTTTCATCTTAAAGTTTTGTGTCTGGAACGAAAGCCATGTCTCCATTTTCCAGGACCTTGCTGGTATTTTGCCAGCTTTTCCTACAACACTGAGGACAGCAACTATAAGCCTTCTAAAAATAAAACTACAAGATCAAGTTTAGCACAGAGGAACTTGCGACAAGCAATGGATTTTCCAAAACAGCCTCACGTGTTTCATACAGCATGTAGCTATAGTAGGAGAAAACAAATAAAACAGAAACAGAAACTCACCGTTAAATTATTTTAACTCTTGTGCTTAGATAGCAGACTCCAGCCCAGCTTTTAGCTAAATGTTTTTTCTGTTAGGGCTGAGGACTTTGTCTTCAAAACTTTTATTTTTATGCTTTGAGTAAAGAAATTTCCTATGATCTTCAGCTTGTTTTCCAGGAAACTGCGAGCACATCTGTGAAATATTACTTCAGCAAATTTATTACAGTTAGCCAGAAGGCAACAACCCCCAAAACCTTTTCTACCTGCTGAAATCCAGCCTATTGTGTAATTTGGGTTTTTCATGCCATAACACGTTCCCCCAGAGAGAACTATTGGTTCTCAGTTAATATGATAAAGAAGTACAAGCTTTCCAAGATTTTGAGTCATGTTAAAGTAAATATATATATATACTTTTGAAAACAGCATTCCTGTATACACACATACACAGAAGGATCTCTAAGCAATGGCATCATCCTTAGTTTAGACAGCTGTGGAGTCAAAAAAGTTCCAGATCAGCTAGCTACAAATATTTGAAGGTCAAGTACAGGACAAAGCATTTAAAAAAGCAAAAGCAGTTATGGCTACTGAGCATTAGAAAGATGATTTTATGTCATGAGATTTTTTTTTCCCCCTAGCTCTTTCTTTACCAGAATCCTATTGGACCAAGAATTTCATGGTGTTGGGCAGGATAATAAACGAAGTATAGTAAGCAGTTTGGGTTTGTTATTTAATCTTCTTTCAAGGGTGTTATCTCACTCAAAATATTTTAGGAGGCAAGGAAGGTCTGCCAGAGCACAACCTTCAGTCAGGGTGCCCAGCAGCCTGGTTATCAGGCAATAATAGAGAAATAAATAACCTTCTAGCATCTTCCCAATACATATTTTCCATTGCTCTTTCATGCAAAGCAATATTAAGTTATTTGAAAGAAATCTTGGTCTTTTANGACAATTACCCTTTGGGAGTTGGGAACTGTAATCAAAACACTCTGGAGACTGATTCACGGCAGGTCAATGGCCAACTGGGCTGAGATTCAGCACATCTTATCACACACTGTAACTTAGAAGTTGGCTTCATCCAGCAGCTGCAGAGATTGAAGGGTTTTGTTTCCTTGCTGATTGTACAAAGCCTGCACTTTAACAGTTAATCATTAATCTTAAATTGCATAAATGTGTCTCATACTTATCGACTTCTCACTTTTACAGTCTGCAGAGACAAACTTTCAAGAGATGGTATTTTTTTCTTTAATCCTGATTGTGTTTTTAATGGATTTTCAAGTACTTTCAGGTTTTGCTCATGACAACTGCCGCAATAAAAAGCCTCACGAACAAAGATGTGTTTTGTGTCTATTCACCTAGCAGAAAATCACTATTACGACATACTTCATTATGAGAGAAATGCTTTCCAGCCTCTCTGAAGAGACAGTCCTCCCCAAACTCCCATCAGCCTAATTGTTTTTAAGGTGTTTGTAGTTCACTTTAAACAGCATATGAGCCAAACATTTACGTCCTCTGCTGAATTTCTCTTTGTTGGCCAGAGGGAAGGTTTCTTCGTTCTGCAGCACTGGCGGAGCGAGAACACTTCTGTAGTCTGAGGCAGGGCTTGCCCTTCCTCACCCAGCAGAAAGAATGAAAGAGAAGAAAAGCTCCTTGTATTTGCCAGACATGTTCAAAAAGAGCTCCTTGCACACCCCAATCTGCTTCTTTCATTCCATTTGGCAGAGTCAGGGGTCAGATTTGGTGGAGAGGAGAAAAGCAGCCATTAACTGTTCCAGCGCCACAGCAGACTGAGGAGCCAAAGCTGACACTGTCTGTCTCTTCACTTCCATTCTTTTGGTGTCAGGTCATACGGTGAACACCAAGAGGTCCTCATGAAGCCTTATGAAAAGGTTATTGTTCAGGCTGCCTTCATAACATAGCCCAGAAAATAAAAACTTTGGTAATGACCTTAATAAGCCCTTTGTTGTGAAGATCATGTTTTCACACGGACCACAGCTGCATTTGTACAGCCCCAATGCCATGTCATGCAGCGCTGAAGAATAAATCTAAGAGTAATTAATTTGTGCTGAATGCACACTGTAAAATGTTTAGGAAACCATTTCCAAAGAGACAAAAGAAAATTAGTGGCTCCATATCCATATCTGTCTTTTAATAGACTCTTCAAATATTTACCTCTGGTTTTCTATCCAGTGCAGAAGTTCAAGGAATAGGATGATTATTGGTAAGGGACTAGGTGGAGATATTCAGTTAATTCCTCTCAATGTCTTTCTTCTTGACATTGAGAAAACTATTTTTTTTAATCTGTGTCCTACTTTCCCATCTGGGAGGGACAGACACCACCCTAGCAATCTACAGAGCAGAACACTAGGAACTTAATAGAAGACACAAAAATTGGCAGCTTTATGAAATTCCCTCCTTTCCAAGACTGTTTTAAGTATAAATCAACTGAAATACTGGTTCGTCATTCAGTNTTGTGGATATTTCTATTTTTTTCATCTTAAAGTTTTGTGTCTGGAACGAAAGCCATGTCTCCATTTTCCAGGACCTTGCTGGTATTTTGCCAGCTTTTCCTACAACACTGAGGACAGCAACTATAAGCCTTCTAAAAATAAAACTACAAGATCAAGTTTAGCACAGAGGAACTTGCGACAAGCAATGGATTTTCCAAAACAGCCTCACGTGTTTCATACAGCATGTAGCTATAGTAGGAGAAAACAAATAAAACAGAAACAGAAACTCACCGTTAAATTATTTTAACTCTTGTGCTTAGATAGCAGACTTCAGCCCAGCTTTTAGCTAAATGTTTTTTCTGTTAGGGCTGAGGACTTTGTCTTCAAAACTTTTATTTTTATGCTTTGAGTAAAGAAATTTCCTATGATCTTCAGCTTGTTTTCCAGGAAACTGCGAGCACATCTGTGAAATATTACTTCAGCAAATTTATTACAGTTAGCCAGAAGGCAACAACCCCCAAAACCTTTTCTACCTGCTGAAATCCAGCCTATTGTGTAATTTGGGTTTTTCATGCCATAACACGTTCCCCCAGAGAGAACTATTGGTTCTCAGTTAATATGATAAAGAAGTACAAGCTTTCCAAGATTTTGAGTCATGTTAAAGTAAATATATATATATACTTTTGAAAACAGCATTCCTGTATACACACATACACAGAAGGATCTCTAAGCAATGGCATCATCCTTAGTTTAGACAGCTGTGGAGTCAAAAAAGTTCCAGATCAGCTAGCTACAAATATTTGAAGGTCAAGTACAGGACAAAGCATTTAAAAAAGCAAAAGCAGTTATGGCTACTGAGCATTAGAAAGATGATTTTATGTCATGAGATTTTTTTTCCCCCCTAGCTCTTTCTTTACCAGAATCCTATTGGACCAAGAATTTCATGGTGTTGGGCAGGATAATAAACGAAGTATAGTAAGCAGTTTGGGTTTGTTATTTAATCTTCTTTCAAGGGTGTTATCTCACTCAAAATATTTTAGGAGGCAAGGAAGGTCTGCCAGAGCACAACCTTCAGTCAGGGTGCCCAGCAGCCTGGTTATCAGGCAATAATAGAGAAATAAATAACCTTCTAGCATCTTCCCAATACATATTTTCCATTGCTCTTTCATGCAAAGCAATATTAAGTTATTTGAAAGAAATCTTGGTCTTTTACCAGGAAAACCTCACTCTCCCTGGGGAGCCTGTTGTTAAACAAAAGCTCAGCTATTAAAGAGTGGTCTCCAACTTCAGGGCTGCTGTTGGGGGCTGATAAAGGCTCTTCTCCAGGCTGTCTCATGCTGTCCCTCCCCATCCGCCGTGCCACCCCCCTGCCTCTCCTCCTAGTCCCTAGTGCCTCGCCTTTTAAGCAATGGAGTGACTAATTGAAAATGCATTCCAGTGCTTTACAAGCAGCTTTTTCTTTCCTGCTGACCAGCCAAATGTTTTAAAGTTGGCAAGATGCTGCTTTAACTTGGGAACTTGAGCACTTGTTCATGGCTTGGATGTGTGAAAAAATTCTGGCTGAATTCAATAATTCTGATGGAAAAAAAATAATTAAAGATCTTGCTTCTAGAACTGGTATAAGAAGTCCAAGTATTATTATGAATATTTAAACCTAGTCCATTCTCTCTTTGTGAAATACATAATTTGGGAGAGAAGAAATTTTAAGTCCCAAGTCTAAGAAATTCCCAAAGTCATGCACTGGTGCTTGTACAGAACCAGAGGAAAAACAGTCACAAACAGGCATAAATCCAGCTGACAATTACCCTTTGGGAGTTGGGAACTGTAATCAAAACACTCTGGAGACTGATTCACGGCAGGTCAATGGCCAACTGGGCTGAGATTCAGCACATCTTATCACACACTGTAACTTAGAAGTTGGCTTCATCCAGCAGCTGCAGAGATTGAAGGGTTTTGTTTCCTTGCTGATTGTACAAAGCCTGCACTTTAACAGTTAATCATTAATCTTAAATTGCATAAATGTGTCTCATACTTATCGACTTCTCACTTTTACAGTCTGCAGAGACAAACTTTCAAGAGATGGTATTTTTTTCTTTAATCCTGATTGTGTTTTTAATGGATTTTCAAGTACTTTCAGGTTTTGCTCATGACAACTGCCGCAATAAAAAGCCTCACGAACAAAGATGTGTTTTGTGTCTATTCACCTAGCAGAAAATCACTATTACGACATACTTCATTATGAGAGAAATGCTTTCCAGCCTCTCTGAAGAGACAGTCCTCCCCAAACTCCCATCAGCCTAATTGTTTTTAAGGTGTTTGTAGTTCACTTTAAACAGCATATGAGCCAAACATTTACGTCCTCTGCTGAATTTCTCTTTGTTGGCCAGAGGGAAGGTTTCTTCGTTCTGCAGCACTGGCGGAGCGAGAACACTTCTGTAGTCTGAGGCAGGGCTTGCCCTTCCTCACCCAGCAGAAAGAATGAAAGAGAAGAAAAGCTCCTTGTATTTGCCAGACATGTTCAAAAAGAGCTCCTTGCACACCCCAATCTGCTTCTTTCATTCCATTTGGCAGAGTCAGGGGTCAGATTTGGTGGAGAGGAGAAAAGCAGCCATTAACTGTTCCAGCGCCACAGCAGACTGAGGAGCCAAAGCTGACACTGTCTGTCTCTTCACTTCCATTCTTTTGGTGTCAGGTCATACAGTGAACACCAAGAGGTCCTCATGAAGCCTTATGAAAAGGTTATTGTTCAGGCTGCCTTCATAACATAGCCCAGAAAATAAAAACTTTGGTAATGACCTTAATAAGCCCTTTGTTGTGAAGATCATGTTTTCACACGGACCACAGCTGCATTTGTACAGCCCCAATGCCATGTCATGCAGCGCTGAAGAATAAATCTAAGAGTAATTAATTTGTGCTGAATGCACACTGTAAAATGTTTAGGAAACCATTTCCAAAGAGACAAAAGAAAATTAGTGGCTCCATATCCATATCTGTCTTTTAATAGACTCTTCAAATATTTACCTCTGGTTTTCTATCCAGTGCAGAAGTTCAAGGAATAGGATGATTATTGGTAAGGGACTAGGTGGAGATATTCAGTTAATTCCTCTCAATGTCTTTCTTCTTGACATTGAGAAAACTATTTTTTTTNNAGACAGATGGCTTCTACCACTTCAAAAATTAAAGAGTTGCTGTCGCAAAGTAAGGAACCCCTGAAGCTTTAAAAAAGTCATCTATATCATACCCCTTAGAATGAAAATAATTTAAAAGCTCTGAAGTCCCAGAAGAAAATAAGGGAAAAAGGAGCAAAAGGGAATAATTATTCAATTAACAAAATGGTGAAATAAATCTTCCATTTCTGATACTCATATTTAGTAAAGTAGATTCAGGCACATGATTTTGAAGGTGTCAACCACAAACACCTATTTTATGCACTGAGCTTATATCTTTTAAACAGAGAGAGAGAGAGATACAAGGTCCCTTGTGACACTGTGCTTTGCTATTGACCTAAATATGACATGTGAGTAGGGAAGGAGAAACTGTCTCAGATGCCAGAGCAATCCCATACATACATCCCAAAGGCATGGAGGAGCACCCTTTTAGCCTGTATATGCTGAGTTTATGCCTGATGCTGGTCAGGATTCACGATTTGCTGTACTCACTACAGATAACACTGTTTCATTTTCCCTTCCTATTACAAAGGCTGGGAGAGCTGACAAAACAGGAAGGCAACATTTTTGCCATAACAGCTGGCAGGAGATTTTTATAGAGACAAAACCCAATCAAGTGTCCGGATTCTGGGCATGTAACTCCCCTGGAGCTTTTGTTTAGAAGTGCTTATCTGCTTGCATAGACACAAGCATCTACAAATCCATGTACAGGTGTGTGTGTGCATCCAAACAAAGAACCACAGAGTGCACTGAAATGAGCTGTTGCTCTCTTGAGAAAAAACCCAACATGTTATCCCTGTGAAAACAGTAAAGAGAGAGTTTCATAACAGTATTACTTCATCAATACAAGGCTGGAATTAAACTGAGTTCTAAAGGACAGCTTACCTATTAAAAAAGTTCACTCTAAAGGTCCTAATTCAGGAAAAGTCAGAGAAAGCTTTTTTTTTTTTTTCATATGTATTGAATGCAGTTGTTTACATTTATTATCTAAAGAAATGTTTTTAATTTCTGGAAAACAGAGCCATGTTTTTTTCTCTTTCTGAGGATTTCTCATTTTAAAAAAGACCATCACCTAAACATTCATTCATTCCCATGCTGGCGATTCCATTACTTCCTACATTTGTTCATAAAACTTTTGTATCTTTCAAAGCATTAATAGTTATTGTAGCCCAGATTAAATAATTTATATACATCAGGTCATAGTCACACACATAATTTGTTTCAAGGAGATACTTTCTTTCCATTCAAAAATACTCAAAGTCTCATGCCATACTTTTCTCTCTTGCTGACCTCATTTACACAAGCCCAGCCACGTTAGTGATTTTTCTCCCAGACAAGGCCTAGGTTGTGATTCCAATAAAGACAAGCACAGGTCCCCATGTTGAAAATAAAACATTTTTATTGCTTTCTAAACCTCGGGCATAAACATTCATTGCTTCATCTGACAAAATCCAACCAATAAAAACTGCAAAAAGAGTGAGATTAATAGAAGCAGCTTTCTAGAACATTGCACTACCCTCTAGACACTGGAAGTCTTGAAAATTGCACATCGTAAAGTTTGGCCTGTAGAAGAGCTAGGAAAATACCTTTCTTTCCTCATTTGGGTGTTCAGCCTAAGCAAATCCACACTTCTCTGGAAGCTGCAGGACCTAAAAGAGGTTGAGTCCCCCAAGTCTGAATTGCATTTGTTGCTAATAATTCATGGAGCGTCCTTGGGAAACTTCCTTCATTTCACAGGTTCCTATTGTGTCAGGCAAGAAGAGATCAGTAGATCATAAAATCATAGAATGGCTTGGGTTGGAAGAGACCTTAAAGACCCCCTCTCCTTGTTCCAACCCCCCTGCCATGGGCAAGGAACCTTCCAGCAGAACGGGTTGCTCAGAGCCCCATCCAACCTGGCCTTGAGTATTTCCAGGGAGGGAGCAACCACAGCTTCTCTGGGCAACCTGTGCCAGGGCCTCACCACCCTTTATAGGGAAGAATTTGTTCCTAATATACAATTTAAATCTACCTCTTTCAGCTTCCCACCTTACATTTCACTGCTCCCTCATCTGACAGAAGTTTAGAAGACTGAATTACAAATTGTCTCTGTTGCTCAACTGCTGGGAAGGAGTTCAGTCTCTGCCTGAGGAAACCAGGAGGGGAAGATAGTGCTGCCTTTCGTGGTGGGTTCTTCAGATAATTTATATTTCTCCTTTAGTTTGTAGCTTGTCTGAAGATGAGAAGTTCCAGCTGCTGCTAATTATTCCTTACCCCGTAGTTTGAGAAAGCTTTTTCCTCTTGCAGAAAAAGGTGTCTAGTCACTAACCAGGCTCCTTTTTAGATACTCCCAAGTCTTCTTTTTTTTCTTTGTCTTTTAGTTATCGTCTCCTTAAGAAGTAAGTAACCTTCTTTTCAGATTATGGATGCTGCATCTAGAATTTATTTTCATTTCATGGTGTCGGTGTCAGTTGTGAATTCAGGCTTCATGTTGACATTATTGATGTCACAACCTGGCACAACACTTCTCCCAAAACACAACCATCCAGCTGAGCCCTGTTTGGGATATTAATGAAACTTAACCTGCGCTCTGTTGGTCATGAATAGCCACAATATTCCCTATATTGCATCCACAAGGGATGCAAAGTAGGAAGCCTTGAGTGCCACTTTTCCATTGTAATGCCATAAGGGAATGGAATTTTTAAGGGAACTCCTGTCTTATATTTGTTACTTTCTCATTAGTCAAATATTTTTTTGTCAAATATTTTTACATCTTTTCTCGTATTTCCCCTTTTGCTGACAGACTGAGCAGCCTGTGCATATGTGGGGAAGCCCAACTGCCTTTTTGAACTGACATAACCTTAAACATGGCCATGGTAAGGCAAATAAAAATTCCCCTTCAGTGCAGATTAACCAAATCTACATATTTAAGATGATCTATTCTCAAGAAATGTTTCTAGATATCTAAACTTCTATGAACTTGAAGCAAATTTCATTATCCTTAGGTGATATGAACAAATAATTCTGCTGTGTTTCAAACACAGAACCAAAATATTTGTCATCTGGGATCTAGAAAAAAACATTGCCCACCCTGTCTTTCCTGATGTGATATTGAAAACTTTATCTCTGGATACTAATGACCTATACCAAGAGTTTATATATAGAAGAAAGTATGAAACTGCTTTAGAAGAAACTGTTTTAAAAGAGTATTCAGCCCAGCATGGAGAACCGGTGCCATTTTTTATCCTCACTTGTACGTGCTGAATGTTTGCCAGCTCTTGCAGAAGCAGAAGCCTAATCCCAGCTCTCACCTGGCTCCCACCTGGCCCCTCTCCCCCACCATCAGAGGTGAAAATGATTTTAGTTAAACCACCTGAACTGATATTCCAAACTCTTGTCTGAGCAAAATTTTCATGGGAAGCTCTCCTGACCTGGGTGTCAGGATGGCTTTTGGATACCTGGAATGGAAAAACAACACTTAAACATTAACATAGCACAGAATCTTTATTTTCTGCTATAAAATCTGGCACAAGACTGGAGGAAGAGTGGCTGCAACTTCATCGGCCATAGAGTTTGGCAGAAATGAGAGCTTTACCAAGATCAATGAAGTGTTTCAGATCATGATTTATTCTGGAGGTCTGCTCGGAGGAGGAGGAGGAAAGGGAAAGTGCTCTCCCCTCTGCAAGCACTGCACGTGAATTTATGGAGAGCTATCATCTAAAGCTGAAGGACTAAACTCAGTGTGTATGGACACTCTTTGAAAGACTGCCAAAGGCTTCAGAAATAGGAACATAAATTGAAGGTGAACAAAATTGCAATTGAATCTATCTCCAGCAAATATAATTAAGAAAATAACCTAGTGGATGAAAAATACATTGGGACTTTTAGAAATCATGTCATTTTCAATAATACAAGAAAAGGGTTCCTAAAGGTAGGAATTCCCAAATTAAAGAGTGAAAGAAGAACCACTTTGAAGTAAATAGGCTATCCCAGAGCCAAAGACTGTTACTGCCTTACCAGCAACAATACCAGTATGTGGCAATAAATGTTCGCAGGCCCCTGAGCTACAGCACTGCTGTTTGCTCCTGGCACACCTTCAGCTTCTCCCACTTGGTCGTAGTCCTGACAGCCACTCCCTGCTCTGCCTCTGGCTTCTCTAATACAACCTGATATATTTAATAAATTTTCATTTTCCCC
The DNA here is from genome assembly GCA_013400655.1 of Mystacornis crossleyi. Taxonomy (NCBI): domain Eukaryota; kingdom Metazoa; phylum Chordata; class Aves; order Passeriformes; family Timaliidae; genus Mystacornis; species Mystacornis crossleyi. The sequence goes on along the minus strand of VYZQ01062436.1, from coordinate 104,271 downwards.
TATTCTTCCTTTTCCCCCCTCATTTTCTCTTGCTGTATCTCTATCTACCTAAAGTTGCTGTCCACACTACTGAGATGGGATAAGCTTTGAGCCGAGGGTATCCTCTCTCCTCACTGTGGAATTATGATAATCTAATAAACCATGAAAAAAGAACTGTCTATTTTCCAATCAGTTTCATTCAGAATTCTTCTCCTTTTGAAAATTATCTCTTTGAAAGCACCAGTGAATGTGAATGACTAGCAGGTATGTACTCAGTTTGCTGTACTGAATGTAATCGTGTCAAGATCATTCATCCTTGGGCGACACTAACTTTCAGTCCAGGGACAAATTCACCTTTATCCAACATAATGAAGTGCAGGAGAGACTTTGCTTGCATCGAGCACAATATCATTTATGTTTGAAACTTAACCCCCCCCCCAAAAATCATCATCAATTATTTGCTACCAAGTGCATGGATATCGTAGCCTTGAGTCAGAAGATGAAATTATTGAATCCTAGAATGAGCTGGGTTCAAAGGGACCTTAAAGACCATCAAGTACCAACCCTGCCACCATGGACAGGGACACCTTTCACCATATTTCTCAGTCTCCTATCCCACCTGACTTGAACATTTCCAAGGATGGGGCCATCTCCCATCACACTCCGATTATCCTCCATGTATTACTGACTGGTGCTTATGGAATAACACATCCTGGGGATTTATTTGTGTCTCTTGCTTGAAACAGTTGAGTGGAGCATGCTGGTTTTGGCCAAAACCAGCACAGGGGAGACACCTTTGCACCACCATGTCACACTCCTGAGGGACGTGCACTCTCCGTCCTGTCAGTGCAAATGCAGCCTGTGGGTTTAGTGCTTTTCCTGCCTTCCATGGTCCATGACCTTACTGACCTGCACAAACCTTTACAGCACCCAGCCTCTGGGCACCTCCTATTCCATTCACTCATTAATTCCACAAACGAGCTTAATTTCAAGTACTTTTTTTATGGCAAGTATATTTTATGTTTTACAGAGACACATTTTTCAGATTACTCTTTTTGAGTAACCTGGTGTGATCTCATGGCTGTCTCAGCTTTGACTAGAGACCTTCTGAAGTCCTTTCCAAACCCAGTCATCATGTGGTCCAAAAATTTTCTGCAGTACTTTTATTTTTTTTCACACTCCAACCTTTTTAGACTGTTTATGGGTAGAGGTACTAAATCTGTTTATTCAACCCATCTGTCTTTCAACAAGATAATTATATCAGATTTTTAAAATATAAATTCCCAGTTCCCTCAGTTTTAATTCATGATACAGAAAGGAATTAACCCATGTAAGCAATAAGAAAATGTATTTCATTGATGAACAGGTAAAATTTTGAGTTTGGACTGCCTGGACCTTCACATATCCTACTAAACAAACTAGTTTAAAATCCTCTTGGCTCTTCCAGCTATGATTTGACTGAAACATGAGCACTGTGTGTATGGTTTACCAGCTGAGGGTCAGGCTGTCAGTGGGGAATGAGGGGAGACTGATCTCCAATACGTCTCAGCCAGGTTATGTCTTTCACAAACCTGTAAATTGGGCCTTTTCCCAGCATTCCTCAGCCCCTGAAACTGCTGCTGTGCTCTGACTGCAGCCTGCCAGAGCCACCTGACGTGTCCTGCCTGTCACTCTCCAGCTTGCCACACTACTGAGGTAATGGGGGGGGGCAACATCTGCTCCCCAGCATCCTTCCGGGGCTCAAGGAGCAAGATGTGGTGCTGAGATCATTAAAAAAAAGGAAGAAAAAAGGATAACAGTGGTGTTAGGCACATGTTGGGATCTTTTGAGGATTGAGCAGCAGCTGAGGCCCAGCGATCTGGGGGATGACTTATTTCAGGCACACACAAACTTTCCCCACCACTTCCCCACCTTACATGAAAGGAAAGGCGCTCGAGCCAGACCATCTGGACAACTCTGTGGGAGCAGAGCCTGCAGAGAGGATTGGGCCGCCTGCGATGCTGAGCTGGAAACAAAGCAAAACAACTTGCTCTGCAGACCTTCCTGAGCTCACTCATCAGCAGCCATCAGCTGACTTTATATCAACGAGCACTTGCAGCAATTAACCCTTATTATCACTCTCCAAATGGGAAAGAAGGTTAAACCAAAGAAGAACAAAATATTATGAGAAGGGTGACATTCAGTTAAATCTGTGATAGTGTTTCAGAGCCATTGCCATTGAAACCAAGAGAAATTTGCCACAGAACACACAGAACTTTCCATAGGTTGGTTTTATAGTCTCCTGCTGTTGTCACAGCACTGTACTGTATTCACAAAGGGTTCAGAAGTTAAATTTGAAATGGAAATTCATAGGAGAGGCAACTAAACAGGCAGGCTAATATGTCACCAGAAAAAGTAGGTATGCAGGGCTTGTCAATTCATATGAAAATCCCAAGACAACTTCTTCATTGATCAGATTTCTATTGCTACACAAATCTTCTTCTGTGCAGATTACTGAAGCAGTCAAAATTAACATTTTTTCCTTTATTATTAGACTACAAAATTTCCAGCTTTCATAGCTTCCCCAATTATCACTTTCCATTAGTCCCATTACTGAACCTATTTTTTTTTCCTAGGATGATTTCACCATTTTTTTTTTCCAGTTTTGAATTACCCAGCAGTAAAACATAAAATGGAGACAAACTCACAATTTTTGTTTAGAGTTATGCTATTTATTCAGGAAAGTGTGGACCTATCTCGTACTAAATACAGCCTAAAAAGAAAAAAAAATCTGTAAATGTTCCCACATGAAACATGTTCTCTCCCACAGCCCAGTATTTATTGCCTATGAAGATTATTAAGGAAAGATTTATTCTGGTTGACACTAGACAGTAGTTAAGATAAAAATTGTTGGCTAAAACTACAAACTTCTCTGTTTCTGAAAGGACAAAGGACCTCTCCACAGAGCTTAATCAGTTATAGAAATTCTGATACACAATTTTTGTACTCAATTATTTCAAGCAGATGCATATAAGTAAAGGGCTGTTGGTTTTGTCAAAACTGTGATGTGTACTTGAAGAGACCAGGTCTGTTAATTTTAACTTTTGACATTCAGGCTTTATAAATTATATCTGTATAATTTTGGGAAATTGCAATGAAATATGACAACCATCACAGTTTCCCTCTCCTGGATTGCTGCAGAAAGTGACTGTGTCCACCTATACCCAACGAAGTAGACTTGGAATCTCTTAAGTTAAAAAATTAATGATGGGAAAATTGCTATATAAATAAAGAAATATTTTAATTACCTCTGAAATGATCAGTACAAAAAGGGTTTTAAGGTACTAGAAAGCTTTGGAGTTTTAAAACAAAGAGAATAAAGGGGTCAGAAAAAAAATATTAGAAATAATATTTACTTTTAATGAGTATCATAAGAATGTATTTCTCAGAGAAAACATTCATGGCTTCATATAAAGTATCTTTCCTTCTAAATGACCTGTTATGATGTAGATGCTATATTGAACTACTGTTCAATATAACAAGAAATAAAAGTTCAGGTATGTGCCATGAAAGAGGCAAATTTCTGCTGTCTCGCATTTGGCAGAAATATAGGAAATGCAGAAGAGATGTAGATACAACATAAAAGCCTCACCGTGAAGCTGGGCACTGGTACACCTCAAATCTTAATTAGTTTATTGATTAGGTCTATAAAGAGGGTGTCCTGCCAACAAAAAGGATATGTTATCCATCCTTTGCCTATTGTAGTGCTACAGCAATTCCAGAAAGCTTAGCATGTAGATTTATGCAGTTGTCTCTACAGTCCATTTATAAACAAGTAGCTCAGAGGATTTAGCTAACCCCCATCTGGTTACTTGAAATGCAGAAGTGCAAAAATATTAAAGTAACAGAAATAAAAATCATTTTAACTGGTCTCCATCTGGCAATTTTAATAACGGAAATGAAAAGTTGTAAAATGTGCCAACTATCCAGGCTTTGTGCAAAAAGGAAAAATTGTGCTTAAAAACATTGTAAACGTCTAGACAGGTTAGATAAGAGTTTAGCTGAGGGTCCACTAACTTCAGTATTACAGAAATCTAGGTCGCAGTTTACCCTAGCACAGAAAAAACATATTTCCTCCTAAGTTGTGGGGCTTGCAGCATTTCTTCTGGGTTGGGGACAGGCTGAGCAAGGAAATTTCTAAAATATCTCCTTCTGCAACCAAAGATGTGACAT
>VYZQ01062436.1:76904-97526 GCA_013400655.1 Mystacornis crossleyi | reverse complement strand
CTGCAGCCAAAGATGTGACATTAATTTAAAATTTTAAAACTCCTTTACATTCTGAGGAAGATTTTCTTGTAGTTTTAACGTTTGGTAGCTCAAAGGGTCAAGGTGACTCAGGAAGGGCCAGATCTTTCTCTCATTTGAAAGAATAAAAGAGAACAAACCATCACTGACTACTTTTAGTTGAATCCTACAAACCAGATTTGCATACTCCATTAGGAAACTTGGATACTGGAATCATCAGTGCTACAACGTTTAATCCGATATATTTTCAAAGTCAGTCTAAAACCTTTGCACAGCAGGTTTGGAATGATCATGGTTTGCATTTTTCTTCTTTTTTTTTTGTTCTTCTCACTTCTCACTTTTGTTTTGTTTCACTTTGAATACTTCACAGTGTTTGTATTTTGAAAGCTGGCCTATTTTCCCTCACAAAGCAGATTCAGTTTGTGGTATAAATGCTAAATCAGCATGTGTCAAACTTGTTAAACCTTTTTTATGCCAGGCCTTGAAGGACCTGATAAAATAAAGCTGTAAAGATATACATTTTAATAAAACATTATTCATGCACTGTTAGTCCACAAAATATTCTCATGTACTGTATAGAAATGAAAAGCAACATTTCTCTGGCCTAAAGCTAACTTTTTATGACTCCCTTGGTAATTTTTCCTTCTCTAATACTACTTTATTTATTTATTTTACAATAAACCTTCAGAAAAGGGGTGGCATTTTCTCAACACTTTTGCATGTGTTTCTTTTTTTTCCCCTGACCTTTTACATCATCTATAGAATAATTCAATAAGGATGTGAAAATCAGACAGAGTAGCTGCTGGAAGCAATATATGCTGATCAAAACCCAGAGAGAGCAGCTCTGTCGAGAACACAACTGTGGTTATGTGGTTCAGACACTGGCTTGGGAGTCGCGAGATCTTCCTTAATCTGCCTGACCTCTCTGAGTGATACCAGCTCTCTGTTTGTTCAGCAGGAATGATAATATTTACATTCTCCCATTCTTTTGTCTATTTAAATGATAGGTGACTTGAGAATCCTAGTGTCTTTTCCAGTGCTGGTACACAGCGCAGTTATTTCAGCTGATGTTTTCAGGTGTTACCATAAAGTAAAAATGCACATGAGGAGCTCAAGCATCCTGACCTCATGTGTGACTCCAGCCTCGGAAGTCTGAGAAAGAAAGCCCTTAGACAAGGAGGACCCCAGTTCTTGCTTGTAGGCACAGCCAAGCCTTTGTGTGCTTAAATACTGGAGCATGTGGTTTTACACTTAATTGAATCACAGAATTATTTGGGTTGAAAGGGATCTTAAATAACACCTGGTTTCAACCTTCCACCAGACCACGCTGCTCAAAGCCCCATCCAGGCTGGCCTAGGACATTTCCAGGGATAAGAAATCCACAACATTTCACAATCTGCAAGCCCTTTAACACACTGGAGTGTCTCTGGTGTCCAATACTGGCAGCATCCTGTAGGCTTTCCCAAAGTACTGGAAGGCTCACTGTGTTCAACGATGTAGAGTTATCTCTTGCTTTCATTCAAGGCATCTCTTTTGTTGGTCTGGTTTTCGTTTCTTTGGGTCCTTTTCACAGTTGTGACTCACATCTCTCTGCCAGCCATTTATTCAACTGTATCAGTGCACATGAACTCTGCGATACTCTCAAGGACATCATCAGATTTCCAGGCTTTGGGAATGAATACACCTACAGGACCTCCAAAATTTGATCCCCTGGATGTCTCTTTTAGTGACCAAGTTTCCTACAAAAGACCCTCTGTTAGAAGAGCAGCTACCATAGAGAATTCCAGCCCCATGAGACCTAGACTTTTTTCCACACTCACTGCTTTGTGGAAATCAGCACCACTTCCATGGATATTTCCTTCCTTTTGTCCTTTCCGACCACGCTGTTGCTGACTGAATCTTCACCAATAGTCAAGATTAACATCTGGATTGATAAAGACTTCTTCAGGAACAAGCAAAGAATTTCTCTTCTGAGGCAGTAACAACAAGTCACTGCGCAAATATCAAGGACTGTAACTGGGTTACCTACAGAACCATAGAAAACCACAAGGATTGCAGGAGATAATTATCTTTAATACAGCATGACAAAGTATAATTTTCTCTTATTATGCAAAAAAATGAGATGCATGAAGCAAGAGGCAGAACTGCTGTTGTTAATGTAGTTCATCTCCTCCACTGTAGGCACTGGTAGCACAGAGCAGCTTATTCTTTCTTTTTCTCCCCATGCCTGAGAGTATTTTTTCCTGTCTTGCAGGAGTCCCACTGTTCTTCCCTGCCTTCCACACCTGCTCTCTTCTTCTTTGCTGAGCTACAAAGTAAAACAATAAACATTCAAGGCACAAAAATTCACATTGTTTGGCTCTCAGTACTCAGAAACTGACGAACTGAGCAGGAAGAACTTTTTTTAACTGAGCCTTGAGTTCCTCTTTCAGCAGATGAACTGCTCAAATATAAATTTTTATCTGTATTCTGCCATATTTAGAGGTATTTTAGGCTGAGGTTTTCAGTGGGATTCTTTCCAATAGAGCAGGCAAGAAAGGAGTGCTGGCTGGATGTGCACAAGTGAGTAGAAAACAGTCCTAGGGTTTGGGAGGTGGGTTTTGCTGCACTGGCACACTGGGAGATTAATGCAAGCCACTTAGCATCTCCTTCCTCCCCCCTTGCTGTGCCGTAGGTTCAAGAGGAACAATGACATTTTTATCCTTTGTGCTGATTTGAAAGCTACTGATGAAAACTGCTACTTAAGGATTAGTTAGTAATGTACAGAGGAAATTCTTGGAGGGAAAAAAAAAGAACAGTAAATATGCCTTTCAGTCCAAATGTATACAGCTTTTTTTAAGGCAGGAAAAAAAGGTGCCTTTCTCAAAAAAAATGACATTTCCAGAAAAAAAAGGCATTTCCACTTCACTATTTTTTTTCCCCTTCCTACTGCAAGAACATGTATGGAAAATTTCTGGCAAGTTCTGAAAACAAATTAGTTCCTTGCTTTGCTAAACATATATTTATATGATGGTTATAAAATTCACAAGCAAAAATATTCTTAAAAGGAAAGACGGGTTGATTTACCATATCCCTGGCAGTGAAGCTGTTATTACCTTTGCTGCTGCTCAGAGAAATCTCAACAGGTCATAATGTTCCACTGTGTGTCTTAGACCTGAAGGAGCAAGGGAATTCTCATTCATTTAAAGATACTGCAGGGCTGCCTCCATAAATCCACTCAATGGGACAAGATGTAGGCCTAGCTCGATGAGGCAAAGATAGTGTTTTACACCAAGTTTTCAAGCTTCATTCTAAATAGTCATTGATTTTGTGAGTATACATCAGACTTTTATGTTCTTCTGGATATCATTGTCTACAATTTCATCCTTTACTTTACAAAGTGCACCAATTGACTGGCACCCAGATTACATCCTACGGCATCCATCTACTGTGGTTTAGGATCTTGCTGTAATGCAATAAAGCACTTTTATTTCATATAAAAAATGATTTATACTGAAGTTAATGCCTTAAGTGTAACACATCCACACCGGGTAATGTTATCACAGCATATATTTCTTCTCCAAGAGTTAACCTACAATCCAACTTACTTTCGCAATGAATGTTTGCATAATGTAAAACAGCCACTTTGATACTAATAGAAATAAATGGCTGAAAGAACACAAAAAATGGAGAGCTTTTGCTTACTATTTAAATTCTTTCAAATAGCAGTGCTGTGTGAAATTCTAATACACTCTCTTCAACAGTCAGTCAGTAAAATGGTTCAAAGATTAGAAAATCATTTAAAAATGTAATTAATACAGGAGCACAATTCTCAGTGGTTTGTAAGATATGATGCATTTAGTGTAGCAAATAAAACATAGCATAGGACAGTCATCCACGTGTACTATACTTCTAATCCATTAAAATATGTACATAGATTTACTGTATTTGCCTTACAAACTGTATTTTCTGGTCTGGATTTTGAAGAGTGACGTTTAATTTAATTTTGCAGCTTCTTTGCTATTATTGAGGTTTTTTTTTAGTTAATTTCTTCAGAAAATTCATAGTTTTAAGCTGACAGTAATAAATCTGGAAATTAAATATGTAAGAATATGTCCTAAAACAATGTTATCTTCTTCATGATTTCTAGTATAACAGGTGAAAAGGGACAAGGGGGTGTTATCTAGTTCAATCTTCTACTCAGTCAAAGTCAAGTTTACTTTTCCATGGACAGTGTCTTGGTTTGGTGCCTAAATCTTCATACTGATATTTGGTTAAAGGCTCAAGACTAGGAGGATGCTCCTGCTTTCAGCAGTCCGCTGCATCCCGAGCAAATCTGTGCACTGATGCTTTGAAATGATGGTGTGTTTCCTGAGGGACCTCAGCTTCTGAAGCCATTATTATGTTTCTGTCTGCTTCATGAAAGTTTTGTCATGAGACAGTGTTGTTTTGCTCATTTCAGAGGAACTTGATATTTAAGGATTTCAAAATTGTCAGCACTTCTGAAAGTTTGACAGTTGCCTGAAGTTACTATGCATAAACACTAAGATGCTCCCACAGTTAATACACTAAAAACTTTAGGTCAAAAATCTTTTGTGAGAAGTCTAGAGCTGTCTGGAACACGCTTTATAAACCTTGTATTTCTACTTTTCAGTGCTATGTGGTGGTCAGAACATTTTCAATACGTTTATGTACTATCATCCAGTTTCTGAGTCCAGTAAGGAAAAGAAGAATAAAAATTTTGAAAAGGTAGTTTCTACAGTTCTCCTAACTCTTGGACAGGAGTATAGTTATGAGACCAAGGAAGCTACTATGCTTCCTTGTAATTAATGGAATGTAAAAAAAAAAAAAAAAAAAAAAAAAAAAAAAAAAAAAAAAAAAAAATCACACTGCAGACTTTCAAATATCAATAAAAATGAAAGCCTCCATAAACTTTATTGAATCTGAGTCTTCAGACTTTGAAGATATTTATTCAGGCCAAATAATTCTCCTGAAGAGAGTGTCTGGCCAGAGTGATGAACAATATGAAGGAGATAATTGCAAGATTAAGTCTGAAAGCACACTCAGAAGCCTAATTCCTTTTCACTGGACACCATGGAGACTTAAAAGGATAATATTTAAGACAACTGATAAGCCAGCAAAGAAGACGAAAATTAATTATGGGAAAGAAATTAGAAAATAAATGGTGTTTGGGAAACCACAAATAATTATATATTTAGAACTGCATTTTGGGACTTACCATGTCAGTGTTATGAGCATGGTGACAAAGTGCTGGGTGTTAGTAAGGAGCAGAGTTAAAAGGAAGCAGACACAGACTCTACATGGCAGAGTTAGTCCGAAGTAGGGAAGAGGTGGCTGTGGCACTCAGTGATCAGCAGGACCAACCCAGCCGAGAGACAGAACTTTGTGATCACAGCTCTGCTCTGCTTCTGCTGCCCAGCACTGTAAAAACCCTGAGGAGCCTGGTCAGGCTTCATTGCTGAACCTGCTGTGAGCAGGAGCTTGGATGGGTGAGGTCCCTTCTAGCCTGAATTAACACAGGAACATATCCATGGTCGTAGGATGCCAAGGGAAAACTGCCTTGGACATCACTGTTTGACACCAGGTTGGAACACACATGGAAAGCCTACTTAGAGTTGCACTGAGAGAGGAACAGGAGAGAGGGGGTAAGACAGACCAAAAGTAGCCTCTTTTCTTCTTTCTAACCATTTATGTACTTTCGGACCTTAATTATAATATGTTCAATCCAACGCTAATTCTGTGTGAGCTGCTGTGGAGTGGGTGAACAACACTTTCCATTGAGGTGTCGGGGTCAATGATATGGATAATTAGCTAGCGCTGTGGTTCAATACATTAATTTTCTCTGAAGAAGAAGTAGTAAAACATATGTTGACTCTTGGTAACCTCCGTGTAGGTGTTGCAACCTTGTAATGGATGTGGATGCAAAACCTGCTTGAGCTTGTCTACTTGAGACGAGGTGTTTTCTTAAGTGATGATGATGAATGCTGCTCTTCTAGGGAGTCAGGGAATGTCATTAAACCAGCTAATATTTTGCTGCCCTCCCATGCAGAGTTAGTATTGCTAAAGGGCAGCAGTGCTGTCAAATCCTTATAGGCTTCAGCAGGGAATAAAGTAGAGAGAAAACAGGATGAAAAAAGTAGATAAAGGGCCTAGGGTGAATTCAAGCCTAATACCCAGTACGCTGAGTTGTTTTGTTTGCTTGCTTTTTTCCCTTTCTCAGTAAAAGTAGTTCAATAGTTATGTTTTATTTTTAGCAGCAGAACCCCCCTCAACCCTCTCCACACTCCTCAGTCACTAACAGAGTTCATTGTCTATCAATAAAAGCATTTCAGATCTCTCTAGACCTGGAGACACCAGGCAGAGTTATTAGTTCTTCTCCAGCTTATTCCAAGGTGCCAGAGTTCAAAATGAAAATGTACAGATTGCTGATAGCCATGCCAGAGCCAGGGAACTGCACAGATCTATCCCTGCACCGGTCTCTGCAACCACATAAACACAAACCAGCACATCCAAGGATACCAAATTGAGAATAAAGGCCTGTGCAAAGCATTTTTGTCTGTGACAGGCCCTTAGAAACTAGAGGGCAAATTCTCTGCTGGTGTAATTAGCACAGTGCTGTTAAACTCCATGGACCTGTACCAGTTTAGAGACACATGAGATTTGACCCCATTACTTTATTTAGTGACACTTATAGTAATTTCAAATTGTCAAGTCTGCACTGCTGTAATCCAACAAGTAATACCTTTAAACTCTGCTAATAACTTTTTGTCATCTAAAAGTTGTGCAAGCAATTGTCTTTCTTTTATGATAAAACTTAAACCTTGAAAGCAGAAGATTTTTTTCTATGCAGCAGTTTATATCCCAAAGAATACCAATGCAGTTTAGAGACTCTGAGGCACAATTATCCACTTTGAGAGGATGACTGCTGGTGGGAGAAATACAACAATCATTTTATTGAGATATGAGACAAATATATTTAGATGGGAAATATAAACAAGGAGGTTTCTCTCCCTGGCACTCTTGGCAGGTGGAAAGATCTTGTTTCTTCATCTTACAAATTCAACAAAACCCAGAAATATTCTGTTATGTTTTGTGACTTTTTAGAGAATGGATTTTTTCTTTGATGACTTGGAAGACAACATCTGTTATGAAGAACCACTGGTGTCTTGATGCACAGAAGTGTCTTTTTAGCTTGTCCTCATGGTAAAGGCCCCAGGTAACAGCTTGGCTATTTCAAAAGACACAGTAAACTCATATCTGATGCTGCATAGGCTCATTTGTAGACTCATCTCCTGGGCTGCATCAAAAGAAATGTGACCAGCAGGTTGAGAGAAGGAATTCTCCCCCTCTGGTTTGCTCTCACGAGACCGCAGCTGCAGAGCTGCATCTAGCTCTTAGGCTTCCAGCTTAGCGAGCACATGGACCTGTTTGAATGGGACCAGAGAAGGCCACGAAGATGATCAATAGGATGGAGCACCTCTCCTATGAAGACAGGCTGAGAGAGTTGGGTCTGTTCAGCCTGGAGAAGGAAAGTGTGCATGGAGACCTCACTGCGGCAACTTTGTACCATGGGCAGATAGTGACAGGACAAGGGTTTAAACTGAAAGAGGGGAGGTGTAGTTTAAGTTTTAGGAGGGAATTCTCTCACATGAGGATGGGAAGGCAGAGGCTATCCAGAGAAGCTACGTCTGCCCCACTCCTGGAAGTGTCCAAGGCCAGGTGGGATGGGGCTTGGAACAATCTGATTTAGTGGAAGGTGTCCCTGCCCTCGGCAGGGGGTTGGAACAAGATGATTTTTAAGGTCTCTTCCAGTCCAAACCATTCTGTGCTTCTGTGATTCTATGCATTTCCCTGAGAAGTGGAGTGTGCTGCTGTTCTGTGAAATCTCTTTCTCTAAAAGCGAGTTGCTAATTTCAAATAAGCAAATTGGAATGGATCATGTGTCTGCAAGGGAAGAATGGCCCAGCGTAGACTCTGGTGGCTAATAATGGTACTGAGGAGAAGAAAACCCTTTAACAAAATACAAACCTCTATTATACAGAGATCTGAAGCAGTTTTATGGAGTTAAAAACCTACTGCCTATTTGTGGGTGCTGCTGTATTGCTCTTCTGATGAACACAGTCCTGTCTCCAAGCCAAACTTCTCTAAATGGCAGGTAACATAAAAAAATTCCAGTTAGAGATATTCTAGGGTTTATTTTCCCTTATTGCTTTGAATGGCACAAATGATGTTCTGTGCTCATGTTATCTTGAATTGTAAGATGAAATACACTCCAGTGTATCATTATTTTTGCAAGCTTTTTAATATTCCCCACTCATCTCCAACCAGTCTCGTCATTCAGTTCCTCTATAATAAGGATACAAACTTGGGCTTCTGTACTTCTGCTAAAGCATGACCCAAATTCATATAATAATACAAGTTAAAACCCAATAAAATCCTTTGACTTTACCTAAAAGCATTGTACAGTGTTAATGTGGACTCCTTCCTTTCATGCTCAGTTTCACCCCTGGGCAAGGCTGAAGAAGCCCTTCCTGTGTCCTATGCACAGTCACCTAGAACTCAGAATCAGAAAATCCTAAAATATGTTGAGCTGCAAGGAGCTCATCAGGATAATCAAGTCCAACTCCTGACCCTGTGCAGGACACCCCAAGAATCACAACCTTATTAAACTTCATGTGGTTGGTGATTGCTCATCTCTCTAATTCGTCAAGGTTTGCTAGCCAGCCTAGCCAGCACTATGAATAAGAATTTCAAGATATCCTTGCTATCATTTTTCTCACATAATACAGTCAGAAATTCATCAGAATAAACTTTAATGGAGGAAATGGTTGTGTCCTGCTTATCCACTGTGCACATCACTGGCAAATGCACTCAGTTCATGACTCTGGATGGTGAACCTTTGTGCTCCAATTTGTTAATGTATTGGAGAAATAAGGAAAAAAAATATGGAAGGAACATCAAGGGGTCGTTCTTTCACCCTAGGCAGGATTAACTCTCTGAACTATTCTTAATATATGTTTATCTAAACTACCCGTAAGGTCTTTGGTGGAGGAGATTCAGAATCTTTTCAGGCAATCTGTTGAAGTCCTTAATCATTTTTACCACTAAAAAGTTCTTCCAGTGTCTCACATAAATATCCCTTTCTACAATTTAGAGCACATTATTTCTTGTTACATAGAAAATGGGTACCTGTAAAAATTCAATCTTTCCCCCTTTTCAGCCACTTCTTATGTATTTGAAGACTACTAATCTTGTATCTACTTGGTCTTTTCTCTTGAGGAAGCAATCTCAACTCTTTGATTTCTAATAGGTCAAGTTTCTACACCCCTAATCACTCTGCTCTTCCTTTACCTGATACAAATATTTCTTGAAATGCAAACTGCAGAGGGAACACCACGCTTCAGCTATGCCCTCATTCATGCCAAGTAGAGCAGAAAGATTATGTCATGTATCTTACAGAGATTATTTCTGCTTGTACATCCCGTAATAGTATTTGGCTTTTCTGCAAAAGTGTCACTTCGCTGATAGTACTAATTTCAGAGATCCTCTGTTATCTTATTCTCCATCACTGCTCTTTTCTGCAGAGCTGCTGATTAGCCAGTTGTTCCCTGAAGTCATCTTAGGTGTTTCAGACTGAATGCGCAAATTGTTGAACTCATTTGGAATTCTCACCCTCCCAAGCAGTTGGGCCTCTTTTCAGTGACTTGGCATCTTCTGTCCTAATAAATATCCCTTATTTTCTTCCATATGGCTTGAGTACAAATTTCCAGCCATTTCCTTGTCCATTTTACGTTAGTTTAATCCAGCCAATGTTATCCTTCTTATTATGATAGTGTCAGGTGAAACATTGTCAGACACCTCACTGAAATGGAGACATACAGCTTCTGCCCTCTCTACAAACCTATTACCCTCTCAAAGAGGCAAGTTGGTTTGACAAGATTTGTTTCTGACTGTGTTGGGCCTGGAATTCATTTCCCCACAGCTGCCCCTCATTGCCGTGCTGTGCACTGGTGTCTAGAGAGGTGCTGATGACTCCCCGGTGTTTGGGAACTGCCGGGCAGAGCCGGCACAGCACCAGCGCTGCCTCTCCGACATTCCGCCTGCACCAGCAGGCTGGGGGTGGACAAGATCCTGTGAGGGGACACAGCCAGGACCCTGACCCAAACTGTCCAAAGGGACATTCCAGACGACATCTGGTCAGCAGTAAGATCTAAGACAAAAGGAGAAGGCGGGACACACACGCATTATTATGATTATTATGATGTTTGTCTCCCAGATCTGCTTCCTGGGAAGTGGCTGATTGAAAGTGGAGAATAAATCTTGTGTTTCCTTTGCTTCCATGCACAGCCTTTGTTTTTTCTTTATTAAACTGCCTTTATATTGACCCATGAGGGGTCTTTTTCCATCTTATTCCCCCTTTCCCCTTGCATTCTGCCGAGGAGGGGAGTGATAGGGAAGTTTGGTGGGCACCTGCATCCAGCCAAGGTCAACCCACCACACTGACAAATCCATGTTGGCTGTCACTCACTTTTTGTTATCTTCTAGGGGCTTACAAATTGTTTGCTTGGTTATTTGCTCCAGGATTTTTCTAGGAATTGAAGTTAAGCTGACAAATCCATCCTCTTTTCCCCTTTTTTAAAGATAGACTCAATAATTGCACTTTTCCAGTATTCTGGACACTCCCTCCCATAAGCTCTCTCAGATAACCAGTGACAGCTCTGAGATTGTCCCAACAGCTCTTTTTCTCTGATAGTGCTCACCTTGGGGTATATTTCCGACAGCTCAGTGGCCATGAAAATGCATAACTAATATAAGCACTTATGTTACTTAGTATCAGTTTTTCTCATTTGTTCGTGCCTTTAATTGCTTCACACATTTCATAACATCAATCTCTTTAATGAAAGCAGAAGCAAAAGTGGCAGTAGACACAGTGGCTTGTTTGGGTGTTTCTGTCCACAGATTTCCCACTCCAGTTGGTAGCAAAAAAATCTATTTTTACTCTTCTTCAGTTCTCCAACGTTCTAACCATTTACTCTCATACTGGATTCTGTCTTTGACCTGGATATTTCTGATTTAGCCCATGATTACTTTGTGTTGTTTTTTTAATAGCCTCCCATGAGGTTTTCGACAAAAGCTTTTGAAAAAAAACCCAAATGGGTTGTATCAGTTGTGTTTTTAGTAATCTGGCATAATGATGTTATAAACACTCATCTGCCACATTTAAATAAAGAGTTAAGGCATTTCAGGCACTGATATATTTCCATCTGATATCAAAAGGCATTTCTGATCACACAGATCTTCAAACATTTATTTATATTTACTTTTAATAAGCACCATAAAACCTGTTTCAACAAGAAGCAAT
Organism: Mystacornis crossleyi; assembly: GCA_013400655.1. Classification (NCBI taxonomy): domain Eukaryota; kingdom Metazoa; phylum Chordata; class Aves; order Passeriformes; family Timaliidae; genus Mystacornis; species Mystacornis crossleyi. The sequence goes on along the minus strand of VYZQ01062436.1, from coordinate 86,146 downwards.
TTAATTGCATCATTGCATTTGATCAGATGAGCATCCTGTTCATTACAAAACCTTCCCTATAAATAAACATAGAAAATACAAATTAAACTTCCTCGTTAAAATGCACCCAACTTAACGTCTCAATTCTTTCTTTACATGTTGTGAACTGAATATTTCTCTGGAATAATGTACATGCTGAAATGTTGTGATGCATATTTACATACAAATCCTGCTAATGCATTGTCTGACTTGGGATGTGCCCCCATTTCAGCCATCAGCATTACTACACTGATGTAAACCCCTTGCACTCCAGCAGAGCTGATGAGATAGTTGGAAACTGGAAGAGAACATAAAAGAAGGGTCCCATTTTGCTTATAAAATAGGCATTTTTATTCAGTCCAAGATTGCCAGGAATATGTCAGTCCAAATTTCCAAATTTTAAGTTATTGACATTTCTATCCTCGAAGGACTAAATAATTTTCAGCATGCTGGTGCACTTAGACCTTATCAATTGCAAGAGTTAATATTAAAACATTTTGCATTTTCTACTCTCTAAATTGCATGGATTATGTAGGAAAGCCCAAAACCCACAAATCTACTGTTTCCAATAGTTGTTAATGATGTGGAGTGAATACAGGAGTGGGACACTAAACTAATCAGTGGTATTGGACATTGGTGAGTAGAAACCACCATATTAGTGCCTAAACTGTGCAGTGATCCATGTCTTCTAATTCTGGGAGACAGTTATGTTAAACTGATTTGAAAATAAGTGGATAGAATCATTATGCCTACATTTATAGCTAAGCTGATGGAAATCAGATGGATTTTAGTTTTGCAATGCCCCTCATAAATTGATGCTGAAAATCCCAATAGAGACCTCACTGCCTGCTTTTTGTCCACTCAATAAACTGCGATTATTGGATCCTGATGACATTTGTTCTGAGATATATTAAAATGAATTGACATAACCTACAGAAAAAAGCATGCTGAAGTGACTTGGAGATGCAGGAAGCTGTAGGGCTTATCATCACTGACATATGTGATCCAAGGAAGGATTGTCGTGGAGCTATGGATATATACTGAAATCACAGTTTCTCAAAAAGCAAACTCAAACCCATGCAGGACTGCCTAGGACTGCTTCTGAAAAAATACATTCCTTTCATTAAAATTACTTTCGGAACAGAATAAACTACTGAGGGAGTTCATAAGACAACCAACAAAATGGGACACAGTAATTCATAAAGGTGTGCCCTTGTGGCAAACACAAGGCTGGTTTATTTCTGAGACATCCAGAGACATTCCTCACCAAGTGGAAGCACTGGGAATACCTTACTACAAACTGCTAGACAATGAATAAATGGGTTTATTAGGTAATTTCACTGAAATTTCTTGTCACAGAAAAGCCCTCATGGTAAAAATAATGAAAATAGGTGTAAATAATAAGAGATAATTCATTACAATATATAAGCTTTTCCTTGATAGTCAGTGCTAAATTATTACTGCTTGTATCAACTTCTAGTTCAAGCCTATGCAATATGCAATATTCAACACTCACTATTGAAGGAACAGTGATTTAACAAATATTAGAAGAGAGACTACAGATCCACAGAAATGCAAGAGATCCTTAAACCCCTAAAATAATAAATATCCTACTGCCATCACTGTGACTTAAGAACTCAGTGCCTTTGGGAAAAGGAGTGTCTTTAATGGAATTTTTTTTTCACTCAGGAAATATTTTCCCAAATAATACTTTTCAGCTTGTCCTCAATATGTATGGCCAGCAAAGAACAATTTATTGAATTTTAGGACTTCTAATTTAAGCTTTGATTTATTTTAATATAAACAATAATTAAAAATAAAGGTCTCTCATGCAAACAGTTTTTCTATTTCTTCTGGGCAGTACAACGTTCAAGGATTGTGATTGTCAAAGCAGGATAGAAATCAATCCATCAATCTATACCTCTGATAGAAGTTTCTTTTCAGACAAGTGGCTATTAAAATTGTCTGCACTTCCTGCCCCTATATCCGTCTCCTTCCTCTGGAACCTGTACTACCTGTGGATGTTTTAGCAGCTGTACCCTTGTCCAGATTCCTGCATTTGCTTGGGTTGGCACCTGGCAACTCTTGGGTCCATGAAAAGAGCAGTTTCTTGGCCCAGACATCTTCCTGCTATTCCATATCTGCAGGAACTGTTGGTATTCCTTTGGCACCATTCATATTGAAATTGTTGGGATTCTGTAGTCTTGATTCCTGTAACATCTACAGTGCTAGTGCCACATCATATATGTCAGCTCATTAGCCTGGCAAGACAAGTGTCCAGCTCTAGAGCAGCTGAACGACAACAAGGCTTTCCTGCTGTTTACCCTGAAGTAGGGTGCATATCAGAAACAGCATCGGTATGAACCAACTGTTTTCCAAATTAGCTGAAGTGCTGAGCTAATCTGTTCTCTAATCCAATAAAAATATGTATTTTCAATAAGAAGACACCGAGAAACTCTTATTAGTTTAACCACATGCATCAGACAGCATCTCCCTCATTAGCAGTTTGGTATAACAGACGTAAAGTCGCTGGAACAGAACATGTTTACAGGGTAAATATCTCCCACTTTGAAAATAAATATCTTGGCTTTGGCTCAGCATTTATTTAGCAGTGGGAAACTGCTGTCCTGTGACAGTGTTCCATTTCATTGACATTATCTCCTAATGATGTTATAAGTGGGGACAAGTTAACCTCAGAAGGTTCAGAGGTTCAATTTTCATTAGGATAAGCATCTAGAAACTTTGAAAACTTACCGACTGTTATTCCAACTATGATTGTTTGTCCTATTTTCTGATAAGTGCTTGTCTCTCTTGGTCCTAACCTCCTAAAAATCTCCCTCAGGCAATCTCCCTGTCCCTGTTTCCCACCAGAAGATGTGGCTGGTGTGGCTCTGTGAGATCCTGCGCAGGTTCTGTCTGCTGAGGGTACTACATTTCCTTGAGTTTTTCAGTGAAATAAATAAGATCACAAAAGTATTTTCTCTCAATAACCTTCAGTCCGAGGCCACAGCACAGCCATTTCCTGCAGCACACATGGCTGGTGTCACACACAGATGGCCCAGGGTTGATGTCTTGGTTTCAGGCATTCAGCATAAACACCTCATTTATGTTCCCTTTGCAACCGCAGGAGGAGTCAGCTGATGCTGGAAGGGACTCGAATTTACCTGACCTTGATGGAGTTTGTCTGGAAAGGTTTTGTCCTTATTCTCACATTTTCTTGGCAGTTCAGTTCATCTGCCCCTGGTGTTCTCCAAGAATCATTTCCTTTCCTGTGAGCCTACCTAAGTAGAACCATTTTTTTTTTTCCCTTTCATTTTTGGTTTGTGGGTTGGGTTTTTTTTTGTTATGGTCAAGCAAGATGACAGCCTTGAAACTACCTGCTAATCTGCTACCTAAAGACAGTGGATTTCTCCTTCTTCCTTTAACTAATGCCTTAACCTGTGTTTTCCCCCAACATGATACCCTTGCAGGGTGTGTATACTTTTGTTTTGGAGCAAATTTCAGAAGTTACTTCCCAGTTACTGTTTTTCCTCTCTTATTTCAAATCTTATTCTTTCAGACTGCCCATTTCAAGTCTCTACATCCTAGCTACTAGTTTACTGACTATTATTTTTTCTTACAAGTTGGAAGGAAATTGTGTTTAAGCAAGACTGGAAATTTAGAGTGTCTCAATTCTTAAGGTCCCAACTTGTGAAATCTTACAACTGATCAGCACTTCTCATCCTGAGCAGCAAATCTATCAAAGAGTCTCAAACTGGCTACCCCAGCCAGGGGGAAAAGCATTAAAAATACACAGATCTCTTGGGAAAATTAGTCAACAAAACTGTTCATTTATTTCTCGTAGAAGTTTCTGTCTCACACAGACGTTTCACTCATCGGGATGCATGCATTAATCAAAATAAACAGCTTGTGGATGGGGCACACTAACATAATAGATGTACTTAACTCCAATTAAGCAAGCAGTGGGCACTGTAACCTCTCTCTGCCGGTGCTGCAGCAGCGCATACAAATTATGTGAGGCAGGTTTGCTGCTGACCATTCAGTACAGGCTGGGCACTTAGCACCAGTTCAGGGACCAGGATCCCTGGGCTTTAAGGTTTGATAGGGAAAATCTTAAAGGAAAAAAAAAAGGAAAAGTGTTAAAACTTAATGTTTTAGATCCCCAAATAAGAGAATGTACCTTGATAGGCAAAGACAACATGTGCTGCCTTCTAATCTTTCTGATGCATGCCTGTAGATTTATAACACTATTGCCAAGTCCTGTGATTTAACGTGAGTCATGCAAAAACAGAAAAAAAAATTGTGTTATTAAAGCTATGAATTTTCAGGTTCATAAGACCTTGAAGAAAAGCATGAAAATGTGACTCAAGTGTGTGTTCTAAACTCAAAAAAAAAAAAAAAGAACTGAATCTTACATTTTAAGTCTTATGTTCAATACGATGCAGCAAAAAGAATAATATTATGTCTGTATATAACATAATGTATGTCCATAAGAATGAGACATTATTGGTCTGGTGTATGATCTGAGCTTTGTCAAACACTGAGACCATGCCACAGACTGATAACATCCCATTATTTTTATTGAAACAGTTATTTTTTTCTACCACCTCACCTCCACCTCTTGTGTTTACTGTGAAATGTGGTCTTCCTCAGCAATAAAGATTCATATACCTGTGGTTATTTTGTCATTTATATGCAGTTCTATCATCGCTTGTTTTAATCTCTATTTTAGGGGCTGTTTACTACATGCCATTGATTTTTGAATCAAGCTCAGCAAAAAGTGTTACTGCATCAACTATACCTTTGAATATTTGAATCTATTTGCTTGCTTAAACATTTGCTTAATCAGACAGCTCTAAGGATTTGTTTTTAAGTACAATATTTGCAATTGACAGATGACTTTTCTCTTGGTGGATTCTAATTGCTTGTAGCCTAGTGGAAAAATGCTATTGTATATATTGATTTCATTTTTTAAAAATGAGAAATCAGTATTTTTAAAAATAAAACAGGAACTAATACTTCATAAACCAGTGCTCAATCTGCAAACTCAGTTGGAAGTAATGGAAATATAAATTTTAAATGATACCTGTAAGATTCAGAATTGTTTGATATGGTGTAACTCTTACCTGTAATACTTCAGATCCAGTGTTATAGATATAATGAAATTCTTAGTTGCAATGCCCTGAAGAGCATATTGAGATAGTAATGAAAACAATAAGAACAGTAACAATATGGAAAATACTCTTTTCAATATGGAAAGAATACTAAAGAGTTTCCTGTGTCTGCAGGTTTAAACCTGTCCCGCTGGTCCCATCTCACTCTCCAAATCATCTTTAATAATTTGAGTGTGGTAATTGTGAAGAATATTAAGAAATTATCAATGCACAGGACAAATTATGGTGTGAAAATAAGGTGATAAGGTGCTTGCAACAGCATGCAGCTGTTTACTGAGAAACCTCTGTTATTCCTCATGTTGATATTGCCTTTACAGGGGTCAGCATAACAACAGTTGCTTTGATTTTTTAATACACACACACTGTTCTGTGTAAGTACATATGGATTTCAATAATACTTGAAAATCCTGATCTTAATCAAGAGCATGCAACAGAAACAGTACAAATGACCCAACAGTAACTAAATAAATAAGCCTTATTGCTCTTTGCTATCTAAAAATCTACATATGTGTTTCGCCTCCCAATTTCAGAAACACAGAAAATAGAGAAAGTTCCAAACAAAAATTTGCATTGAATAACAAGACAGAGAACATTTAGATTCTGTGTGGAAACATGCTGGAGAAAACAAACCACTGTTGTCTCTGCTTCAAAAACCAACAGCTTGATTTTCCTATAAACACTAATCACATACATATTAGAGTATTATATTGGAAGCAGAGACTCCTGGAATAGTTTATCTTGGTTGCACATTTCCTTACTTAAATAGGAACCATTCCTTTTAGGCTAACCAGAGTTGGAAATGTCAGATTCCTTTTGAGTTTTGAGAGCTTTTATGGGGTAGGGGAAGGTATGAGAAACATACTGAAATCTCACAGTCACTAGCAAATCTTGGGAGCTATATCACACAGACAAACCACATTCTTAATCCCTCTCTGTTCCATAAAAAGAAGGACAAATATTTAGTTCTTCCTGAGTTTTTTTAGCTACTGCAGAGAATATGCTTGAGATTGCTACAGGTGTTCAGAGAAAGGATGTCTGTCATTTCTGGGGGCTTCAGTGCCAGCCTGCAATTTTTAACAAAGGGATACGACACCTTTCATAGACCCTGAGTCCAAACAGGAATAAAACTGGATTTAATGACTCTTGGACCCACAGCAACCAATGCTGAACAGCCTCCTGCTATATTGGGCTGCACACACAACACCTTCACCAATTCTAGCCTAATGACGGATGAAGAGACAGGCAGGTGACAATGCCATCCTCTTTCACTCTATCACAGGGGCTACAAAGCAACTGTCAAGCACAGGCAAACCTTCTGACTAATGCTCCAATTACTTATTTGCATTTCTGTTCCACATGAATCAGATTGGTTTTACTGCGTCAAAGTCACACTGATCGCACGTTTTTCTGAAGAAACAGAGGCTGTTTCAGATATGAAACAATTAAAGGTGCAAAGACTTAAAAGTGGAAGTGTCCACTGGAGGAATGAAAACTAAACACAGCAGGAAAAAATAACTTCAATTTGAATTTATCATGAGTGATTATCACTTTCCGTGACTCTATTTGCCCTGTTTACATTTTATCCAAATACTTTGCCTCATCTTTTAAGGCACTGAGCATCACTAAAATCAATGAAACTGAAGGTGTTGGAGAGAAATATTTACAAGACATGTAGTGACAGAACAAGAGAGAATGGCTTCAAACCAAAAGAGGGTATGTTTAGATTAGATTGGGAAGGAATTATTCATCATGAGGGTGGTGAAGCACTGGAACAAGTTGCTCAGAGAAGTGGTGGATGCTCCATCCATGGGAGGGTCCAAGGCCAGGATGGATGGGGCTCTGAGAATCCCGGTTTAGTGGAAGGTGTCCCTGCCCATCGCAGGGGAGTTGGAACTGGATGATTTGAAGGTCCCTTCCAACCCAACCCATTCTATGATGATTCTATGATGATGATAATGACATTAGAGAAGTTATCAACTTCCTGCAGGATCAGCTCTTAGGGCTGAGATAGTAGCAAAGAAAAAATGCGTTTATCACATTGCTGACACTGTACAGGAGGTGCAGATACCATCAATTTCTCCCCGAAATACTGTTTCCTCCTCTACCACTTGGATTTTTCATCTTTATCTGAGCCATTTTTAGTGAGAGGCAAGACCCAACCTGGATCACTGTACTACAAGTCATAATCACCTGTAATTCCTTGAGCAGAACATTTTGCATTTGAAGGCAAGTCACTGCATTATGTTCATATCCAAAAGTGCTGCCCATGATGAGAAATTCCTTGTGCCAGGCACAGACACTAAAATAGAGCCTTTTCATTTAAGTTTACAACTTGTGTGGGTAAGACACATCAGACCTAGGAGAAAGATATGTAAATTTAATATTGGATGAATTTTACTTTGTGCTCATGGCAGATTTTTGGATGGGGATTTTCTTCTTCAATCCAGCAAGGCCATTCTTTGTTCCTTATCTTAGTATGTCTTGAGAAAAACTTGAACATTATCTTAGGTAACTAAAATACACAGAAGAAAGATGTATTGCTCTTGCAGTGACAATTTAACTCTTTCTGCAAACATATTTTTCCTTGTCCAATGTCAATCCAGTTTTAGGCTTCTTGAAATCCACAGTCCGATTTTTCATTGACTTTTTCCTACATTTTAATGCCAGTCTATTCAAAGTCTACTGTATCAAACCAGCTTCACTTAACATATCATAAAGGAGATGAATAGATTTAGATTTTTGTTCCAGAACCAACAGACATATTTTAACATAAAGCTGCCTTCATTAAATGCCTTTATAAACTTATGGAAAATAGAGTTGCTAAATCTCCAAGCCTGTCTCTAAAATCTCACTGCCAGATGCATTAACTGAAACTAACCCAGCAACAGCAACTTTTATATTTTCTTTCCATTTCCAAATCAACTTTCAGAAATTAAAGTTTCTACCCTTTGACAGTTCATTTAATATCTTTAAAAGAGGTCTCTAAAAATGACTTCCAGTTTGACCTGAACAGAGACACTGGGATTTAGAGAGTGCATTTGATAGGATTAGTACTTCTCTCTATCTATCCATGTTAAGACAATTAAAACAGGAAATAGTGAGAATGGAGTAAGATAGAAGATCCAGGGAATAACCTCTTATGCTCAGCTATAAATTATCAAACATTTTCTCTGCAATGTGTTTTTCTATCCACATCTTTTCTGAACAGAAGGCTAGACATAACCAACAGGCAGTTCAGTCATTTGTACCCTAAGCTATAACACATCACAGTCAGAGTGCAAATGGCACTCAGGGTACAAGAAGTGCGTGCAGGTAACAGGCAAGCAAAATTAAATGAGAGTCTTGCTGACTGGAAGGTGAGATCTGCTAGAGTCTCAAGAGCCTCCTTGGGGAACGGGTGGGAGCTCTGTAGCTTTGGTCATTTAAATCAGAACGAACATTTTAAGAGAGAATATACTTCAGGGAGCCATCAGTGATATTTAAGGCATCATTTGCAATACATCTAATACACCAGGATTTTGTAAAGCCAATATAAAGTAGTGTGTGAGAGAAACTAAGAAAAAACCACCTGGAAACAAGATTATACAGGTCCCATTTCAGCACTGAAAAACCATGCCCCCCTCTTCCCTCCAGTAAATTTACAAGGCTGTCCTGTAACTATAAGGCTACTTTAGCCCTTGGGGATGTGCCTGCAAGTCTTTATGCTGTCCTAGAACTCACCAGTGAAGGGCCCTGGTACAGCAGGAGCAAAGGTTCCACCTACTCTGTCAAAAATATGAACAAGTCACATATTTGACTGTGAAGGCTGGTCACGGGGTAATACAGAGAGTTGTAAATCTCGTCATTTCTTTCGTGCCTTCCTTCATGTTGTAGTAAAAATATGATGCAACGTGTTCACTGCCTTACACCTTCGGAGAGGCTCTGATATTCCTTTGAGATGAAATAGGACATAAATTTTGGAGGTAACCAAAACTGAGTGACCCCTGCAATGCCTGGACGAACCACATTGAGAGCCCACAGAGTTTGGTTTTTTTCACTGCAAGCTGAACT
>VYZQ01062436.1:58959-75112 GCA_013400655.1 Mystacornis crossleyi | reverse complement strand
ATTATCAGATTTTGCAAATTTTATGCTTGAAAACCTTTTAATTTCAGATTTCAAAATAGTGTAGCATTTATAAATATAATCAGCAGAATATCCAGAAGATACACTATTCAAAAGAAGAAATAAGTTCCTTTCAGAAACACGTCATTATTAGTCTAAGGCAAATTAATTTTATTAATATGAGATGAGAGCAAGGTTACAGTTTCTTGGTTTTCTTCGGGCACAGTCATGCTATTAAAACACCACAGAGAAATCTCCGGTGTGGAAGAAGCTTATTTTGGCTTTCCAGACTCACATCCCTGACAGAAATTAGGTGACTCAGAGACTCTAATCAATCAGTGCGAGCTTTCTCACGGTTCCCATGGCTGTGGGATATGGGAACCACCATAGATTGTTTCCTATTCATGAGAATTCCGACTCAGGCATGGCTACAGACCCAACAGCTGCCCAAGGACTGTCTGCGAAATCCAAACGCCCTCTCACAAAAGGCAGCAGATGTAATTGGAGCCCAGTGTGAAAAGGGTGACTTATTCACCGNCACACGTTAGGAACAGTCCTACTGGAGCCAGCAGCACGACTCCCAGCACCCTGTGCCATTGGCAACTCCTGTAGGAAGGGGACTGGTAATAGGATCTCTGTTTCCTTGGAGATCACATGCTTTGAAACTGCTCAAGCAGTATCAGNGAGCCCAGTGTGAAAAGGGTGACTTATTCACCGCTGCCTTTTGTCTGCAGTGTTTGGAGTCAAAGCCATGACCAAGGAAGATGTCCCTCGGAGGCCAGCTGCCTGGATTCATGCCAAACATTTACATTTGCTTGTGTTGCTTATGAGAGAAAGGGCCGATATAACCTGTTATGCAAAACACACAGCACAAAGAGAGCTCATCAGAAAACAATTTATCTTGCCTTGAGGGAAAAAAAATATAATAGCAGTTATTATTTATGAAGAATTAATANAAATAGTTTTGAAGGGGTTTTATATTTTCCAGGTTATGATTGCAAAGCTAAAAATCTATTGTCTGTCTTTTTTCCTCCCAGCCCAAGCCTGCAAATTTTACCTAATAGGGACATTCCATTTCGCAAGAAGGAGCTTTCCATCTAAAGATTTTTTAAAAAAAAATTTTAACTGCTCTAATTAAACTCCACCAGGAATTACTTTAAATGTCTTATAGCTGCAGAAAATTACATTAATGAACACTTGGATGCTGTAGTCCTTCTCAAACACCCTCATATGCCCTCAGTGAAATAAGAGGAAATTTTTATTCTGTCACTGATGTCTATGAACGTTACAAAACTAATTCTCTGATGGTGAAAATATGCCACGAAAATGCAATTAAATATTTGTGATAGTTGCTGGACTTCTTTGGCCAGATGTTGAAAACATTCTTACTCCAACTAAAGGTCAAACTGGTCTCTCTCCAGCATCTAGTGGTTAGTACCTGCAGGTGAAAATGGGATACAATACTAGAACAGCTCCCAGACTCCAATGTTTAGTGTTTCAGTGAGCCAGATGTGATGTCTTGTATTTTATACATCTTGAAAAGTTTATTTTGTTTCTAATTGGATGGCATGATAGCAGATTTAAAATCATGGAATGGCTGAAGTTGGAAGGGATACCTCGAGGTCACATTGTCCTACCCCCCCTGCTCAAGCAGGGCCACCTGGAGATGCTGGGTTCCACCCTCTATTTGCTTCCTGCTTGAGTCTGAGTTTGGCCAGGAACAGCTTGTTCATCNGTAACTCCTCTGTTTCCGTTTGTGCCTGCCTTGGTGTTTGATGGCATGGAACCTCTTTAAATTGGATGAGGTGATCCTTCAAAGTGAACCAGATTTCTGGGGCCCTCTTTCACTCCAAGGCCTCATCTCATGTGACTCTTTTGAGCAGATCTCTGAAGATGCTGAAATCTGTTCTCATAAAATCCATGACTGTGAGCTTGCTTTTCACCCTCCTTTCTGCTTTTTCACCCTCCCTTCTGCTTTTTCACCCTCCTTTCTGCTCCTGGGTTCCTGAACTCCAGCCAAGGCTTCCTTTGGCTTTCAGATGCCCAACAAACCTCTCACTGTTTGCAGCTATGAGGTCCAGAAGAACTCATGTCCTCGGCTTCTTGCATGGAAAAGGATGTTATCATCAGTGTAATCCAGGAACTTCCTGGATTACTTATGCCTGTTGTGTTGTCCTTCCAGGAGATAACTTCTCACTTTATGTTTTCTCTAAATTAGGATTGTCAGACTCTGTCAATTTTGAGGGTATTTCCCTGCTAGGCAGAATCTTTCTGTAGGTGAGCTGTCAGAATGGGAGTCATGGCCCTTGCAGAAGTTTTTTGCCTCACTTTTGTAAAAGTAGTACACTGATGGTTTGGGAAAGGGCACAGCAGAACCAACCTCAATTAGCAGGTATAAAAAGTAGCCTAAGCTGGGTAACAGAGGAGGGATGCTATTTTTGATCAGCTCAGTAAACAAGGTAATTTTGCTATCGTTCAAAGAACTGTAGATAATTTTCTGTTTGTGCAGATAAATGGAACAATTGGAAAGTTCAAGGTGAACACTCAATGCTTTCTTTCTTTTGAGACATCTTAGAGAAAAACTGAACATCCTTTTAATTATGTCCAGAGAAGAGCAAGAGCAACTAAATATAACTCCAGCATGAATCTGGGCATGAAGTTATGTCAAACTCACAAGCAGCCCTGTTAGAAGTGAGCAGGGACCCCTGGCAAGCCCAGGTTAAATCAGAATGTGATTCAGATTCAGAAAACTCGTCACCTCTACTGCAATTCTCTAGTTGTTCAAAAAATTAATAAGGGAGGGGAAAGAAGACTAATGATTTTCAGAAAGTAGGTGTTTCTCAGCAGTCCTGATTTCCAGCCTGTTGGACTTGCATGTGGGAAACAAAGACACTCAGTCAAGCACTGTTATGTAAGTGCAGCTCCTTGAGAGCACTCCATATACAGTATAAATTCTGCAGGCAGAGTGTTTAAGCACTTGGAAACTGCATAAGATGGATATGGACTCTTTCTAAATCCATATACCTTTAGAAACAGAAATAAAAAGAAGTATCAGTGTAAGTAACATTAAGAGGTGAGAGGCAAGGTTTATAGGGAGAGGTAATATCTTTTATTAGAATAACTGATAGTGTTGGAAAAAACCAATCTTTCCAGAACAAAAGCCCCTTAAACCTTGTCTGTTTCTTTTCACTTCTATTAGTTTGTTTCAGAAAAGACATTACTTCTTCCTACAAGTCCCATCTCTCTTCTATGCTCAGGCAATCACTTAAAAGAAGGTATTTCACTTTGTTTAAATGTTTCTGAATACTCAGAGCTGTTTCCTGCTGGTGAGTAAGTGTTTACACTTAGAGTAGTTGGTACATGGAGGGTTGTCATTTGAATAGGGCTGAGATCTGCCCTTTAAAGGGCAATGGGGAAAACAGGATGAAAATGAATTTTAAAAAACATATTTTTTTTAGCACTAGTTTTTCTGCCTCCAGGCAAACAATAATTTTCACATAGCTTTACTCATCTTTGGAATTTCTTTGGAATTATGGAATCTTTGGATTGTTAAGGTTAGAAAAGACCTCTAAAATCACCAAGTCCAACCCCTGATGCAGCTCTGCCAAGCCCACCACTAAACCATGGCCAAGTGCCACATCTACATGTTTTATAAAGGTCTTCTGGGATGATGATGCCACCACTTCACTGGACAGCCTGTGCCAGGGCTTGGCAATCCTTGTGGTGAAGAAATTTGTCCTAATATTCAATTTAAACCTCACCTGGCACAGCTTGAGGCCATTTCTTCTCATACTATTGTTTCCTACTTGAGAGCAGAGCTCGATCCCCACCTGGCTGCACCCTCCATTCAGGGAGTTCTAGAGGGCAATAAAGTCCCCCCTGAGCCTCCTTTTCTCCANTGATGCAGCTCTGCCAAGCCCACCACTAAACCATGGCCAAGTGCCACATCTACATGTTTTATAAAGGTCTTCTGGGATGATGATGCCACCACTTCACTGGACAGCCTGTGCCAGGGCTTGGCAACCCTTGTGGTGAAGAAATTTGTCCTAATATTCAATTTAAACCTCACCTGGCACAGCTTGAGGCCATTTCTTCTCATACTATTGTTTCCTACTTGAGAGCAGAGCTCGATCCCCACCTGGCTGCACCCTCCATTCAGGGAGTTCTAGAGGGCAATAAAGTCCCCCCTGAGCCTCCTTTTCTCCAGGCTGAGCCTCCCCAGCTCCCTCAGCTGCTCCTCACAGGAGTTGAGCTCCAGACCCTTCACCAGCTCTGTTGCCCTTTTTGGACGTGCTCCAGCACCTCAATGTCCTTGTAGTGAGGGGCCAAAACTGATTCAAGGTGTGGCTCCTCAAAACTGAGGACACTCCTGAGTGGCTCCCCAGTAAACTTTGATTTATCTGAGGAAAAACTGAGGACAACTGAGTGTCTCCCCAAAACTGAGGAATCACTGCCCTCGTCCTGCTGATCACACTTTTTTTTGATACAAGGTAAGTACGAGAAGGTACTGCTCCTCATGAGAGAAGGCCCAAGAAGCTAATGCTGAGTGTCTCTCACCCAATGAAACTCAAAGCATTTTGCAGACATTAATTAATCAAATTCTGATGCCTGTTGCAGGTTTACCAGTGTTTTGCAAATGACACCATGGTAACAGAAGTGCTGAAACCCATATTTCAGAGAACGTTATGCAAGAGCAACAGAGTACATGAGAGTATATTCTCCTACTCACATGGATGGATTAATTTTCCTAAGTTGTGGGGAACATAAAATCAACTTTTTCATAAGAAACAGGAAGTTTTCCTGTTAGTATTCTTCATGCAATTATTTTCGTTAACTTTTTAACTGACTGTAGTGTTTCTTAAGGTTGGGTTACAGTATCAAGGCAGGCTGAAAAGCAACCAATTGATGGTCACTGTGGTTGGCACACATTTCATTTTCCTTTTCATATTTTTCTAGCAGATGTCCACAACTGAGCTATCACCATGGAATCTCTCCAGAGCTAATGGCAAAGAACATGTATTTTGAGGCTGTAGCTAAAATGAATCTATTTTAAAGATTTATTTTCAGAAGAGTTAAACTGTGGCTGAGGAGCATATTTTTCTTTGTATTCTATAAGCGTGTCAAAGAGTGGGGGTGAATAGCTGAGATGTTTTCTATACACTGTAGATGTCTACACTGATCAGATGAAATCCATCTTCTACTGCCAAACTACATCAGCCCATCAAGGAATGATTTCTTTACAGCTCAATCCTTTTTCATCTGCTCTGTCTGTGGTATTCAAATGTTTTATGCACACTATGTCATCCCTCTGAAAACCTCATGAATGTTATCTTTTATTTATGCCTTCAGAATTGATGTTGATTATATTATGGCAATGTCTTGAAGGCTTAAACAAGATCAGGGCCATCTCTGCTAGTCACTCTCCAAGCAGAGTGGTTGCATGAAAGGCAGGCACCCAGTATTTCTGAACTCGNCAGGGCCATCTCTGCTAGTCACTCTCCAAGCAGAGTGGTTGCATGAAAGGCAGGCACCCAGTATTTCTGAACTCGAGATACGTCCCCATTTCACACTCTGGCAAGGTCTAAATTTGTATGGAAACTCCTCCCCACAGCTGCTGCCCTGGGTTCTGTAGAAAGGAGAGTTTGTGGCATAGCACGGCCTGGCCAGGACCCCAAGGTATGAGATTGCAGATAACAACCCTGATCTGCCACAACACAGTTGTGCACAGCAGCTCTGATGTGGCTGGGAATCAGACTCTGCCCAAGAGGGAAAATGAGCTAAAAGATTGGATTATGTCACCCTGCTGCTTACGAATAGGAGGAGATGAGGCACCGAGAGATTGATCACCCCACAAAGTTGTTAGAAGGATCTAAAACAGAAGTCATCTTTTAACCTGCAAGACACTCTTCTTTGATCATACTTATATTTTATTGTTTAGTCTTAAACACCTTGCCCACAACCACAGAGCAGCTGTGAGACAAAGCTATAACCCAGGAGTTACGACACAGAGTTTTAGCTGAGACTCGAGTTATAAAATCTGCAAACCTGTGGGAAAACGATCTAAAACATATCGAATGCATTCAATTTCTGCATTTGCTTTGAAAAGTGTAAATGGGGAAAAAATACTGCAGTGAGTTTCTTTAAAAAATAATGGTAAAAACCTATTCCTTTAAAGCGTGTGCTGGTATATTAAAATGTGGAGTTCAGAACTGTAGCATGATGTATAGTGCACAGACATGAATGACTCTTGATATTGGATTGTTTTATTACTTCCATCTGAGCTAACCTTCATTACTTGGATTTTACAAATTTAAGGACTTGCCAGTATGCTTGCCAGTTAAATAAAGGGCACATCTAAGGTCTCTGAACATCTGGTCCAAATACTTAATCATCTTGTTGCATGAAGGCTGGTATTTTTATCTTGTACCCTGATTGGGTCTGCATAATTTTTTTTCACAAATTGGTATTTAAACCTCAAAACCTTTAGCTAACTACATCTGTCATTGATATTTTATTGTTTAATTTCTTTTTATAGAGCCAAATTACATCTCTCCCACATACAGCTTGCACTTTACATGTCTAATTTGTCGACATGTTCTATAATGATAATTTCATTGATTTAGAAAGTGACATTATGAGCAACATATGTTCAGTTTAGCAGTAAACCTTGTTAAAGCAATAATGTTCCATTCTTCCCCCCACTCTCCCCAAATTCAAATATAACCCACATTAGGAGGCAGCTGAGTCATTTAACTGCTTTGATTCTTGTAAATATAGAAACCTGCTAGCTGTTTAGCTTTACACTTTGGCTGCATATATTTCCTACTTTGGGTTGCTAGGAAAGGACAGTGCAGAGATTAATTACACTACAGTACTTGGTCTAAAAGCATGATATGTGTTCGTTTCCTCTGGAAAAGACACTTGGAAGGCAAAATTGCTCTCTTGGAAAAGAACAAAACCAAAACCGAAAACCCCACAAACAACCAGGACATGCACATAAAAGGGATATAATTGAGGAACATCAATTCATAGACAATAATGAGAAGATACCCTATTACTTTCTCCCAATTATCCTTAATATAATCATCAAGAAACAGAGCTATTTTCATATTACTTGTGAAACAGCTAAGTAATAAAAAGGAATTATTTTTATAGACTCTAGAGCTAGTTGAATGCTTTGCCATCTGTACCGGGGTAGGGTCTTTCCCCAAAGTGTTTAAAAACTGACTACATTTTGATCTGTTAGAGCAGAGTTTAGCGATTTCAGGATAAGTCTGAAACTTCACACTGGAATCTCTGCTCAGTTTTCGCAAAGACATTTTACAAATACTTTACAAATCACTACAAAACCCACTGAAGCCTATAATGCAATTAGTTAAAAAACCCACAGATCGTTTCTGAAGAATATAAAGAAAGGGAATAATAATACACGGGAAGTTACATCTTGTTTCAATTTTGAAAAGGGAATCGACATTAAAAATAGCCAGCGAAAACAATTATTGCAGTGTAGTGGCCCAAGAAGAGGTCTGAGTCAGGAGACTTGTCAACAGAGATGTTATCTCCATGTTGTGAACACACTTGACTTCAGCAGATCACTTTTACCCACAGGTCAAGTGTCAAGAATGGATGACAAGAGCCCTTTTCCTCTCTTGACTGTCCCACTTTCTGTGTCTCAGGTACAAAAAAAGTCAGAACAAAAAAATGTCTCTGTTCATTTTCTATATGCAAATTCCCTTCAAGGGATTTTGTAAGGATCAATTTCAGAATATGCTTTAGAGGTGAAAATCTCTTTATTTATTTATGAAAGCTTTTGCTGTGTGACTGTGTTTTTCACTCTAAGTGGGTTGTTATTAAGTGAAACAGGCATGACTACGCTTCATTCACCATCTGGACTAACATTGTAGGTTCTCTTCTAAGATTTTCAAATCTTTTCACATCACATTTGAATGGACTAATAACACATATACTGAGGGGAATACTTCTCTAGATGTGGTTTTTGGAACCTTATTCTTGCTACTGAATTTTCAAATACATGAGATCCTTGCGCATTGAAGGTACTTTTTTTCCTTTTTCATTCACTGTCTTTCTGTTTTTCTGTCTTTTTGCTTGTCTTTTTTTCCCCCTGTTAATTAAATAGAGGGTTTCTAAAGAAATGTAGGGGTTTTTTCCCTCTGGAGGAAAGAGTGCCAACCACAATATATGCAATACCTGTTTCTATAAAGAACAAACTACAAATTCTAGAATAAATCACACATTTCTTTTCACAATTTCTCTAAAAAGAAGGGTTTTGTCAGAAGATTTTTGTCAGAATGAGGATAACAAAACATTTCTCCACAATGAAAAGAAGTCACTTTCATTATTTTAATGTAAGGGGAGAAAAAGTGTTTTTATTTTATGGTAGTAAAAACAAAGCAAATATCTCAGGGGAGATAAGGCAGCCAGTGATTTTGACACTAAATATGCCATGTTCCTAACTTGCATGGAGACAGACGAACAGTCTTGCCCTTCATAAATTCATCTCAAATTAGTTGCCACATGCTAGCAGCTTTGGGTAAAACATCTCTCTTTTACCTGAGTAAAAGTGATGCCTTTGAGAGCAGAACATTTTTGTCGCACTTTACTTAATTCAGGAAAGAAGAATAAAGTGACTTATTTGAGAGAGAAAACTGTTTCTATCTCTCTGCATTCCTATATGTTTTAAATATTAGTCCCCAATAAACAGGGTTAAGTCTTGCCCTGAGGCACAGTATGCTACAGGATTAGCAGCATGTTTACATCTGAAATGCTTGTAACTTTTTGGATACATTGTTCTTTTTTATCAGTGCTCTTGGCCTTTTTCTCACACCCTATCACACACGATGTTGAAGTCATATTGGCTTCTTTATATTAGCATTTATATTCTCCCATTAACATAGAACCACTATTTCTTTATTAATATAGTGCTACAATACAAATTTATATCTGGTTAAAAACTGGTGGTTTAATTAATCAGATGTATCTGAAGAGTCAAAGTTAAACACAAGAAAGACAAGTACTTATTTGTTATCATATATGATGATGGATATAACAGAGTGATGACACTGTGATTTCATAGATGCATAGAAAAACCTGTGCTGGAAATGACTCACAAGGATCATCAGTCCAACTCCTGGCCCTGAGCAGGACAGCTCCAAGAGTCAAACCTGTGCCTGTGAGTGTTCAAATGTTTCTTCAACTTTGTCAGGCTCAGTGCTGTGACCACTTCCCTGACGAGCCTGTTCCAGTGCCCGACCACCCATAAGAAGCTTTTCCTGATATCCAGCCTAAACCTCCCCTGACACAGCTTCAGGCCATTCCCTGTCACTGGTGACCTCACAGCAGAGATCAGTGTCTGTGCCTCCTCTGGCCCATGCAAGGAGGTTGTAACTGCAGTGAGGTCTCCCCTCAGTCTGCTCTTCTCCAGGCTGAACAAACCAAGTGGCCTCAGCCCCTTCTCCTGTGGCTTCCCCTCAAGGCCCTTCACCGCCTTCATGGCCTTCCTTTGGACACTTTCTGGTACCCTTATACCCTGCTCATACTGATTTAATGGACAGCAATCTACAGTGATGCAGAAAAGCAAACTTATGAAACCACAGTGGGAAAATTGCTTCAATTTTTTGTTTTGAATTCTGTATGGTACCATTTAGCAGTGCTTTGGGATTTGTGGGCATTCCTCTGCAGGACTCTGTTTAACCAGAGTTCCACAAGTCTGTCACATAATCTCACTTGCTGGTTCATGTTACTTGTTTAAGGAAAATGAGAAATCCTTACTTCTGGTTTCAGCTTGAAGAGCAAGAACACTGTGAAAGCATGTTATTTTAAGAGCATGTCATTTTTTGAAGGCATTGTGTCAAGCACTTTAATCCGTCTGGGGTGCACAAAACCCTCCTGGAAAATCCCGGGTTTGTACAGCAGACCAAACACTGCAGTGGGAGACAGAGTAACACCGGCTGTAGCAAAGCCTTTCACCCTGAGACAACTAATTAAAAGCTTGGCTTGATAATAAACAGGATACATTTTCACCTGAAACCTGTCAGTGGGTTCTGTGTAAAATAAGTTGAATGCACTCAACAGGAGGTTTAGCAGACAGTTTGCCCCATTTCAGAAATGTCGCAGTCTAAAGAGAAAAGCAAATGGATCCAGATTCTGTGTTGTTTTTCATGCAAAGATTTGATCTGGTAGTTCAGGCTTGAAGAAAACAGTTTGAGACAACAGTCCAGCACCCAGCTCTAAATGTGTGTGGGCGCTTTGTGAATTATCAGCAACTTTTTGTAGCCATGAGGATGTGGAGACATAAATAAAAAAAGTCATATGGAGTGTGGCAACCACTGTTTTGGTCCAACTGATGTATTTCTGCTCACCTTTGGCTTTAGCAGCTCTCTTGAGTAACCTTATCATTGTAAATACACTGAATCTTCTCACAGTTTTATATTTTGTCAGAAGGGCAGCTTTATACATAAATGTTCACATTCAAATAAAACAGCTGAACGCTTCCTGTCTTACAGTTTGGGTTTTTTTGATGGGGCTTGTTACTGAACACTCAACTTTACCCAGAGTATTTTGGTCACTGATAGTCTTATCCTCAGGAGATAATAGCACTTCCTCCTCTTTGAGTGGTAGATTTCAAACTCACAAACCCCATTGTCACTCAGTGGAACCTCTTGTTAAAATTCTTCCATGAAATACAGGAAAAATATTTAACTGGCTTACTCTTTATTTGCTGAAGTTGTCTAATAACAACAAAATCTCTAGTCATTACCCTTTGAAGAATACGGCTCCAGCTCTCCATCACAGATCTTCAAAGTGCTCATATGATGGAGTGCTAGAGGGGGCTCTTGGGAGCCCCATCTTAAGAAATCCTCCTCCATCTCAAGAGTAGGTGTGAATTTTTCTGTCTCTGATGGAGTCCACCCCCTCTTTGTCTGCAGCTAACTCTTTGCCAGAAAAGACTTATCCTTGAGGCTTTGAAAAATACTTCTGAAAATCAAATTGTTTTTGCCTTTGGAATAGCCACACCACAAAGAAGCTTTTTGCTTCCTACCTTGTTTCAAAGAGCATAAGTGATTTAAGAAACATATTTTACTATTAGTTCAACTTCCTAGTTGAAGTGCATGGATTTCATCTGTTTGGCAAGTAGTGTATTTGAATTATGGGTCTATCTCAGTTGTGAGACGTTCTGTGTGTGTCTGTGCAGAAGACCTTGAACAGCCTTGGCAGGACACTGGTACTAAATGTGCACCACTTTTCACTGCCCAGAATTTTTCTGTGATAGAACTATAGTTCTAGTTTAGAGATTCTTCCCGGTCCAAGAACCTTGCCAAATTTTCACATGTTGTATAATGAAAAAACTAAAGGCTAATATCTGGAAAGTCAACTTATATCCAGAGGTCGTGTGACATGTAAGTTACACCATCAGCAAAATGTATGTTGGTCAGGATGACACTCAGCATCCATGAAATATTTCAGACAAAGAATGTTTTCATTAAAAATGTTACTAAACAAATAGAACTTTTCCTTGAGATTTTAGCCAAATTCTTGTGTGGTGCTTATCTCCAATCATCTAATCTGAATGCTTTTAACGAAAATCTGCAGTCAGATCAACCTGAAATTTGATTTACCAAGTCTTTCCAGCTTCATTCATTTGAGAGCAGACTATGTTTAGATAAGACACTACTAAGAAAAAATGAAGTAATTGAAGAAATGTGTAGATGTTTGAGTGTTTGCTGTTATTACTTTCACCCCCTACCCACCCCTGGCTGGTGTGAAGAAGTACAATATGAGATGAGCATGTCTGAGTCCTTCTGTTACAGGACTGAGTCTACCATCCGCATATGGAATTTTTCCATAGGTCACTTAAAGCAACAAACGGAATTTCAACACGCAGCTGATACTTCCGTATCATAACTAAATGCAATGCCTGGTCCTGCCTGTAGTTAGGGGCATGTATTAAGTTGCAGGCTCTTACAAAGGAGCTTTTATTTAAAAATCCATAAGGATCATTTGATGTAAAGCAACTGTTTGCTTTTCAGCAGCGCATAACTCCAAAAAAGGACACAAAAATAGTTTTTCACTTGTCAAATCCTTTGGTCTCTTCATCCTCTTGTGTCATTTGGAGCAGTTTCTCAGCTACTCTAACCCGTCTCTGTCTGCAACAGGACCCTCATGGTACCACAAAACTTTCATTAATTTATCTACCTCCTCCATTTCCATGTAATTGTCCTCCTAAGATAGGACAGTTCCTTTCTCAGCCATCAAAAAAGCCCTGAATAACAAGAAAATTGTCTAATATGTATGTTTGAAAGGAGAAGAAAAAATTTTTATGATGTATGGGTTTAGTTTCAAAAGTTTGGCACAAAAACATTGGTCAAAGCCTACAAACAGCAACTCTGAGATATATTTATTTGTATATATGTATACAGACATATATTTTTGCCTCTAAACAGTTAATGAGTATGTCATGGTTGATTATGGAGTATTTTCAACTTCTCAGTTATTTTGTTGTCAATTAACACAGATAAATTATGTCAACTACAAGAAAACACATAATTAATATTTTAATAGTTATCTACATTTTAGACTGGCCTAGCCTGCCTCAGTCCTTCTGAATGAGAGTTTTATTTTACATCATTATCAAGTGAAATATTTCAGTTTTCAAATGAAATGGGCTATTTATCAGAATTTCCCTTTTGCTTTCTGAGAAACTGCAAAAGGCTTACAATTCAGATCCAGCAGTGTACCCTTAACAGGTTAACATCCAGCTGTTCCCTCGAAGTGTTCAAGGCTAGGTTGGATGGGGCTTGGAACAACCTGGTCTAGTGGAAGGTGTCCCTGCCCAGGGCAGGGCAGTTGAAACAATGAATGTTAAGGTCTCTTTAAACAAAAAAAATTCTGTGATTCTGTGATTCTATGAACTGTCCCATCTCCCACTTTTAACAGTAGCATAATTGGTTTGTTTTTCTTGCATTAATTGGTCCTTTATCTGCACTTAAATCAAATTCCTAGGAAAACAATCCTTAGAGATGTCTCAATTCCTTACCCAGCCATGACGGAAAGAGCACCTTTACCTTTTCCTCATGCAGTGAAAGGCTGTTTCACCTAGAGCTGTGGAAGCACGACTCTGCAGCTTGATTTTCTCAGCTAGGGAAGAAATAGCAATGAAGAAATCTGCTGCCTCTTATGGGAGGGGAACTTTGTCAGCAGATGAACCACAGTGAAAGGAACTGCAGAAATCAACATTCAGATGAAAAGGAAGTTGGCTGTGTCAACCTCTGGACTCACCACACCACTGTCAGTCTAAAGGTGCTTTGCTGAGGTGCAGAGCAGAGCACGATGCTTGCAGCAGAGTGGTAACAGAAACCACAGCCTGCAGGGAAAATCATCCTGGTATTTCTGTCTTTCCAGCTGCACTATTCCTCAGGGAAGAATGAGCAGAAGGTCCCCACCCCAGCACTGCAAAGGGGGGAGGCTGCATATGAGTTGTGTAGAGGTTTCCTAGATTCATCCAATGCAAATGGGTTTCCCTTAATATGGCTGCAAAGCTGCCCCCCGGAAGTCATAAATATGTAGCCTTCAGTTCCATGAAGATTGCTGTCAGATGTGGGAGAGGATGCTGCTGTGCAGAGAGCATCTCATGGAATCACAGAATCATAGAACACTTTGGGTTGGAAGTGACCTTAATGATCATCCTGTTCCACCCCCCTGCCATGGCCAGGGAAACCTCCCACTAGACCAGGTTGCTCCGAGCCCTGTCCAACCTGGCCTGGAGCACTTCCAGGGATGGGGCATCCACAGCTTCTCTGGGCAACCTATGCCAGGGCCTCACCACCCTCACAGGGAAGAATTTATTTCTGATATCTCAGTTAAATCTACCATCTTTCCATTTAAAGCTATTACCTACCCATCTCCTGACCTGGGCTTGTCCACCCAACTGCCTACTAGGCTGAATCCATGTGGAAGAGCAGGACAGATTGTCCTGCTTTCATCAGCTTTTGCTTAGATGCTACCCAATGCTTTTACATAGTTTTCCTCCTGTTTACTGTCCATTGAAACACTTAGTGAAATTTTTTCTACAGACAAAAGTACCCATTTATTATATGAATTGAATTCCTGAATTTTAAAGTAAACTGAAATGATGTCTTGAACATCAAGATGGATTTGTACTTGTAGGAGATGCTGAGAAACCCAGTGTTACTTTTTGTAATACTGAAATCCCTGTAGACGTCAGGTCCTCCTGCTCAAAATATGGATATTCTTATATTCCTCATACATATTGTATATATCTGCAGCCATCTAAATCCTTGGATGTCTCTTGAATTAAACAGTCGTTTTGCATTATAATTCATGTACATTATACTTCTTATTTGCTGTGCAAATTAAACTCTCAAACCACTGTGAGGCTCCTGCCTACCAGGATATCAATGTTTTCTATGTATCCCGGTGGAATGTGTTGCAAAATATTCCGCTGTCTTCCAAATGAATAGGAAGAAGCACATGATAAATGATACATTTACCTGCATATCCATAAGATAGAAAGACACCATGGTGTGAGTTTTATCTGTGGATGCCATACAACCCGTAATGAAAATTGGTTACGGGACTGCTGAAAATGGACACAGACTTAAAAGTGATTCTCTAGACCACTTTATTCATAAGTTGTAAACACTCTTTCATCAAAACTAGTCAGATACATTTTTATATTCTTCCATCATCAGTTCTTCCTCTAATAATTCCTGTTGATTTTCTGAAGATCTTCCCAGAATTTCCTTGGTATTGTGAAGGCAGGGAGGGAAAGAACTTCTCCACACTGCAGTTTGCACAGCACACTTGCTGCAATCCAGTCTTGTTTATATATTCAGCATGAAGTTTAGCACACAAACAGTCTGAAATACAGTGGCAAGACTATGTGCAGATCACCCAGGATCCTGCAAATACTTAGACATGAGGAAGCTTTGAAGATTCACTTTGATCAGCATTTTAATACTAATGCTCATTAAAAAAAAATACTTCTAGCTTCTGGATTAAGTAACTTCATGCATCAGAGGAAGGAGTGGTTACAGCATTTACAGATTATGCTCTATGAAGCTAATGTAGATATTAGGGAGTATTTATGGATTTTATTTTCATAGATGGTAGATATTATTGAGTTATGACTTGGCAGGCACAGCCTGATTTTGGCATTTTTATTTTCTGTACTGCAATTTACATTTGCAGAGTGCCTAAGGTCTGAGACTGAGACCTTAATAAGTCAGGGAAAAATCAATGTGAAATGAACAGAGGCCATAAAAAGTAATGTATGAACAAGATAGATCACTAATGATATAAAATCCTGTCTAAGTAGCAAAAGATAACTTCAAAGCACTGCAGAAACATATTTTGAAAGGCAATGTTTTGTATGTTTGGCTACAATTTTCAGGAGTGATGTGCTTTTGATAAATTTCCTGACCATAATTTGATTATGTCCCCTCCTTCTGTCCCTCAAGCATGGATAAAGAGGGACTGGGTTTTTCATCCCTCAAACTTAATGGAGTTGTAACACCCAGAGAGGAACAACAGCCTGTCATGCTATTTGCATCATCCAGTTACAGAGTCCAGAGTGGAGAATTTATTTTCAGGGGGATGGAACTTCATCAGTGCCTACTTCTGAACAGTAAAGGATAAGAATGAACAAATACAAAATATTTCATTGCTCTTAAGATGTAAATCAAAGCATAGTTATCTGAATGTTGTATTTGTGCTTACATTTCTATTTACATCTTGCATACGAGTTCCAAACCATGCAGTGTTGTTTAGGATGTGATTTGCCATTTATCTAGAAATGCTGAAGGCTGTAAACGGGGACAGTCCACCTCTTCCTCCCATTGCCAACCACTGGTGAGCAAGGTCAGTAGGTGAATTTTAAACAAAACTGATCTTGAAAACAAGGTTTTTCATCGAATCCCCTCTCAATACAAGCTTTAGTCAATGAAGAGTTAGGGAATTTACTAATGACAGGACAAGAGGACATGGCCTCAAGCTACACCAGGGGAGGTTCAGGTTCGACATTATGAAAAATTTACCCACTGAAAGGGTTGTCAAACATTGGAAAGGGTTGCCTTGGGAAGTGGTGGAGTCACTACCCCTAGAAGTATTCAAGGAGCAA
>VYZQ01062436.1:0-10600 GCA_013400655.1 Mystacornis crossleyi | reverse complement strand
CAGGAACACCTTCCTCATCATAGGAGTGTTAATTTCATCTGGTTGACAGCTGTGGAAATAACTGAGGTATTTAAGCAGCAAAAACAGAGATAGGAACATTCAGACAATGAAATCTATTTTGTATTTGAATCTAAAATCTAAGTGCTGTCCCTTTAAAGGAGACCTTGCTATCTTGATAAAGAAAACTAATGAGGTGGCCTTTCTAGGGCTAGTCACATAATAGCCATGGTGACAAGGANATTTTATTTATTTAAAGGACCTAAAAGATATTACTTGTATTTATACTGGATGTCCACATAGCTTTTAGCAATAAAATGAGAATACAGGTTTCAGTCAGCTAGCTTGAAAACCAGTCCCACCTGCCCTAAGATGAAGAGTATTTCACCTAGACCTCCTTCTCTCAGCTCTCTAGATCTCTTTACAGAATCATAGAGTCACAGAATGGGTCAGGTTGGAGGGGACCACAGTGGCTTCTCTGGTCCAACCTTCTTGCTCATACAAGCTTATCACAGAGCACATGGCACAGGATTGTGTCCACACAGTTCTGGAATATCTCCAGCAAGGGAGACTCCACACCCTCTCTGGACAATCTGTTCCCATGCTTGGTCACTGCACAGGACTGAAGTTCTTCAAGTTCAGGTGGAACTTCCTATGCAGCAGTTTCTTCCCACTGCGTCTTGTCCTACTGCTCAGCACCACTGATCAGACTGGATCCATCCTCTGACACCTCACTGCAGACACTGATAGACATGGATTAGGTCCCCTCTCAGATGCCTCTTCTTGAGCTTGAGCAGTCCCAGCTCCCTCAGCCTTTCCTCATCAGAGAAATGCTCCCATCCCTTCATCATCTTTGTCACTCTCCACTGGACCTGTTCCAGGAGCTCCATGTCTCTCTTGTCCTGAGAAGCCCAGAACTGAACAGANAGACCTTGCTATCTTGATAAAGAAAACTAATGAGTTGGCCTTTCTAGGGCTAGTCACATAATAGCCATGGTGACAAGGACCTCTATCATGGAATAAAGCAGAAGATAAATGAGATTTTTCTAATATCCATTTCACCCATTGTTCACAAGTGTCATGCCATACAGCCTCTATTTATCATGAGATAGTAGATACTGGGCACTATTTTGTAAAGGAAGCCTAAATTGCAACATTGTGTTATTAAAAGTCTGTAAATACGCTTTACTCCTTCCTGTTCATTTTGTAACTGGGCCAAAACAAGTGGGTTTTGTTTTATTATTATTATTATTATTATTGCAAGATAACACATAAGGCCATGAAAGTACACCGTGCTTTCACCCAGATGAGGCAGAACTTANTGCTCAGCACCACTGATCAGACTGGATCCATCCTCTGACACCTCACTGCAGACACTGATAGACATGGATTAGGTCCCCTCTCAGATGCCTCTTCTTGAGCTTGAGCAGTCCCAGCTCCCTCAGCCTTTCCTCATCAGAGAAATGCTCCCATCCCTTCATCATCTTTGTCACTCTCCACTGGACCTGTTCCAGGAGCTCCATGTCTCTCTTGTCCTGAGAAGCCCAGAACTGAACAGAGCACTCCAGATGAGCCTCAGCGGGGCTGAGTAGAGGGGCAGGATCACCTCCTACAGCCTGCTGGCAACGCTCTTCCTAATGCACCTCAGGATACCACTGGCCTCCTTGGCCACAAGGGCTCCTGAACTGCTTATTGCCACCAGGACCCCCAGGTCAGCCCACAGCCTGTACTGGTGCCCACCTGGATTTCCTGGCTGAGATCCAGTTATCTACTATACTTTTATGACCTCCAAGATCTAAGCATTCAAAGCTAATGTAAACCTCCATGCAAATCAAGCATATGATCAGATTCAGTCTGTTGGTATTCAGACACATCAACAGCCTGAAACAGTGCGTCAGAAATCTGAGCCCCCCAGTCTCAGCTTAATCTGTGGAAAAGAAGGAGCTATATTGATGCTTCAGTATCAGTGATATTATTCACACATTGATTATTCTAGTGAACAGAATGGGGCTTGGCCCTCTATATTTTAAAGGTAGAACAGCACCAGGGAATGAAATGAGGAGGAAAAGAAGTTCAGAAACAAAGGATGTAGGGAAAAAGAGATGGTGAGGTGAAAGAGTGGCCAAAAGGAAAAGTGTAAAACGTGGTTATAACAGCAGTTAAATTACAATTACTACACTGTGCCAGATTTGCCCGTTGGTCAGAGTGACAAAGAAAGGAAGCATCTGTGCAAAACAGGGATGAGTTATAACCCAGTCTATGGACCCAATTTCAAAATTTGATCTTCCCTCTCATCTGAATGGCCATTCTTTCTCCCTGGGATTTTTCCAAACCCCTGACACCTTCTAGCAGATACCGAATTTCTTTCTTGTGCACTTTACATTCAAATAAATGGGTGGTAAAGCTATGTAAGATTTTGATTGCTGTTTCAAAGGATGAAATGGTCTGTATAATTTACAAGCTGTGCAGCTTTACTCCTTTATGGTCACCTCTGGGGTGTCAGACAGGCCAGCAAACTAACAGCAAACAGTTTTCTGCATAACTTGAGAGGAAGGAAAAAATTCTAACCATGGATATTGGCACAAATCCACTCTCATGAAAACTCCTACTAAATCTTTAATGTCCAGGGAGAACACCTGAAAAATCCCATACTTAAAACTCTGACTTGCAAATTGGATCCTCAATTTAGCTACAAATTTCCATTGTGACCAAAGGAATTGTGCTTGATTTGTGTGTCTCTGCTTCTCTAGAAAAAGGATAAAGCTTTCTGTTTTCTGATTGAAGCTGCAAGCTCTTGGCAGAGGTGGGAAATATTTTTCCCAAATAAAACACTTATAAAGATAATAGCAATAGCTGTCTCTCAGGCAATGCTTTTCATCTGCAGATATGAATGTAGTCTGCAAAGTATCATTATCTTAATTTATAAAAGCAGAAACTGAGTCACGGGAAAGGAAAATTACATGTCCAAGGTCATGACAGGAACATCAGTCTGATCTACCAAGTCCCTCATTCCTGTGCTTTACTGTGTCCCACAATGATGTCTTTCTGGGACACATGGAGTAATAGTGATGGTAATGAGCACACAGATATCTCCTCTGAAAGGTCTCATCATATATCTGCCTGCATGTAACTCAATTTATACACCTCGGAAGGATGAAGGGCTGAGTCAATATAGCATTAATGCAATACCCTGATGGCTGTTAGCTTCAAAGACATCTTTTTCATGAGAAACAAGACTTTGAAAGGAGAGCAGTCACGATACACATAAGTGCCACCTTTTAAATTATGATCAAAGTTGAAAAGCGGTGCAAAGTTGTCAAGAGACCTATATATTGGTTTACAGACTGTATTTACTAGATCCATTGTTTCATGCATGGTGTTTCTCGCCCGAACACTTGTGTGATAGGTTAGCAGAAGATGAATTGTCTGGTTTTACTCCTGGGACATGAAATGGAACAAAGGACAGTGATGCAGTTCAGATGCTGTAATGAACAGAAGAGTTAAATAAGTTCCTAGTACTGACCTAGACTTAGAGGGGATCACCAGCCTGTCAATGGTGTGAGATTCCTGGCTACCTTTTGGATCTGGGCCATATTATTGTAAGCTTGGGGTGCCTTGTTCTGTCCACTGCATCAGTTTCTGTCTCTAATAGCCTTTCATATCTTTAATGCTTCCCATATCGCCTTAAAATTCTTGGGTTTAGGTTAAATAAACCTGAAAACAATTTATACACTGCCATCAGAACTCTTTGGGATCTTTCCAGAAGAATTAAAACCAGCCAAAGAGCTGCAACTGAGATTTCTGTAGGTATTATATTGTCCTTTGGATTGGTTTCTGTCACTCTGGGAGTTGTGTAATCTGTGGTTTTAGTGGACATCTTTATTCCTTTGCTGAGTTTTTATGGGTTTTAATGGAGACTCCCAATACAGTCTAAAGCAGAGCAGGACTCCCTGAAAACTCTGCTTGTTTTCTCCCTCTAATTTGATAATGAGCTGCTGTTGATGAATAACTTAAATGATTTTGCCCCTTCCCTCTCCTAATTTTCCTTGTGAGAACATCACATAAAGCAATGTCAAAAACAGTACAAAAAGTCAAAAGATCTGCTTTCAACTGCTTCCCCTCTGTCCCCGAACCTTCCCATTTGGGTGGGTGGCATCTAGATTGTTTTGACACAATTTCTGCTTGGTGAATTTAGTCTGACATTTGCAAGTATCAAGATGAGTGTGTTTCCACTAAATAGCTCCTAGAGAATAACGATATGGGAGATATTGTAGGTGTTGTCGTCAGCAGCTGGGCCTTGGAGCTCCTTAAGATTGTTCAGAAGAAGAAACAAATAGGAAGGGTGAGGTCAGAGCACTTCAGAGTGACAGGGAAAAGCAGGATTTTCCACTTGGCCAGTCATAAGCTAGGTAAGGAAAAAGGATGATGGAAAGCACATCTGGGGCTGCCTTAGGAGAAGAAATTAGGAGCCGTTCAGGTTTTTTGAAGATCATTATTTAAAAGATACTTACCAACAGAAGGTGCTACAAGAAAGACTGTGATTACTAATGATGGAGTAAGTCTGAAAAGTTACAGCTGGGGGATGCATCAATTAGATGGAGGTTCATTACTGTTTAATACCTGAATCACAATCCCTCAGGAGCAAGAAACATTGTATGTTTCTTTGAACTTGCCCCAGTAACAAATATATCATATAAATCATATTTTCTGTGCATGCACACTGCCCAGCATTCTGCTGCATATACCTGTAATTCTGAAGGGAGGGGGGCTGCACACAAAACGTACAGGAAAAGTTAATTGTACTACAGCATTTGGGGCTGGAAGGCTCTCAGATACTGTGTTAGATGTGGGGTAACAGATGGATGGAACTGGTGTTTTCCAAGTAAAACTTCCCCGGGAAAAAAATCACAACTAAAATTTTCTGCAACTTTATCTAAGACAGTTTGGAAGACCTTGCCATAGTCAAAAATACAATGCCATGAATTGAAAATTATATTAGCCCTTAAAAGCAAATCAAGATGTTTAGGTGTTATATTTTGTTTCCCAGTGAGACTTTCATAACTTTCATGCCAATCATCAGGAGACAATACAAAGAAAGTAATATTTTCTTCTAGACAATACATATTTTAGTGGTTTATGACTAATTATGAACCCAGAAAGGTGCTGTATGTGACACTGCTGAAGTTTATTCATCATAACAATATCAGAGAAAGCAATTTCTGGAAACGTAGTTTGTTATTTGGTTTGTGTTGAGTTATAAAGTGAAATAGAGAACTATTTCAGACCCCCTTCAGTTTGCACAGATTTCTGCTGAACACGGAAGAAATATCATTATGATTTACATGTGCAGTACAGCCTGAAGAAGTGTCTTGGCAGGGCAAATGAGCTCCAGGCTACTGCTTTGGGGCTGTTATGGCATCCAAATGATCCATTTTGAAGCTACTTCTTGTATTCTAAGCAGAAGAATGTTGTGCAGTTTCCTCTATGGTCGCAAGGTAGACAGGAGTTACTGGTCTTCCAGAGTGCACTGCTGGTGTTATAAAACACTGTACATTGATATTTCAAGGCAAAGAAACACTTCTAGAAGGCTGCCTGGAGAATATTTAGTGTCATCTGCGTGTGGCACTTGTCTCCATAGGTGACTAACTGGGATCTGAACACAGGATGATCGGAACTGAGAGCACAAACTGCCCTGACAGGAGGTGTCAAGGTGCAGCTCTGTGTGTGCTGCAGCCACAGAATCACAGAGTGGCTGGGGTTGGAAGGGACCTTAAAGGACATCTGGTTCCAGCTTCCCTGCTGTGGACACTCCTGTCTCTCCACAGGGCACGTGCAGGGCTTATTTACACACACTCAGTAAGATACAGAAATATGCAGAGGAGGGGGAAAGAAATGAAACCAGCATTCCGATGGAATTTTTTTTGAGATCATCATAGGTAAATTCAAAGACATATTGCAAGATATTTATTAGAGTGCAGTAAGAGAGAAAGAGCTGTTTCTGAACAGGGTTTGAGCCTGAGTGTCGTTTCAGAACTGAAAAGAGAAAATAACGTTGTGTTAAAGAGGTAAACAAACAACTCTGCTAACTCTCATGGTTTTATATCAGGTCTTGCAGTATTTGATTTTTTTTTTTTCCTAGCTTAATGACTCCAGTGACTTGAAAATATTATCTGTTTTCATTTCTTTATGGTTGTGGGAAAAATCTTCTCTCACCTCAAGAAACTTTAAAACTGCAATATCTCAAGAACTGGGAAGGGAGCAAAAAGCCTGCAGACAAAAAGACTATTAAAAGAACTTTTTGGAGTGAACTCATGATTTTTTATTGCTTGGAGTCAGCAACATGGGGAGGTATTGTGTGCTTTTTCAGTGCTAAGGAATGATTTCTCTCTGTACTGACCTGAGTGTTTTTTTTTAGGCTGCTGTGTCTGAAGCTGCTAATAAAACATTATCCTCAAAAAACAAGTTAACATGTTCTAAAACTCTGCTGCAATTACAGTATTGGGGTTCAGCTTCTCTGAAAAATTCCTCTCGTTTTGTTTTGAAGGAGTTAGGTGGAAACCACAGTGGCTGGCAGAGCAGTGGCTGAGATGGAACTCGTGTCTGTGGTGCAAAAGGCTCTGAAGCCTCCCGGAGCAGCAGAGTCAGTGAGCCACTGTGGTCACAGGGAGAGCCCAGCAACCTGGAATCTGCTATGCATGGCTACATGGATGTTGTGAGGATTTAATTAACACTTGGAAAGCTTTCTGAGGTCCTCAGATGACAAGGTTTACAGTACTCCAAATGACTGTTATTATATCCCCTCTGTGTTTGTGGTGGCAGATAGCCAGCAAGAAGAAACACTCAACCAAAACCAGGCATTTTTCCCAAAACCTTTGTTATTCTAGGCTACTGTTGGAAAAAAAGGTGGATCTGTATCCAATTTAGTGAGTGTAAATTACAAGTGGCTTTGTTGGGATTCCTCTATACTTTTGAGCGTGATACATGTAGCCAACAGCAAGCTGTCTTGCTGCCTGAGTATATACTTATTACTCAGCTAAATCAGAGAACTGGTTGCAAACTCTAATATTTGAGTAAAACCCATCTATCTGTGACACTTCTTTGATAGATAATACCACAAACAAATCATTTCCTCCATCTGCAACTTGGCTATTTTTGAAAACAGTGTTCATCTTGTCAGACCCCAGCATATATGCTGACAACAAAACCCAAACAAAATAAAACCCTCTCAAAACAATGCATTGCATGTCACATTCAACTCTTCCCTAGGAGAAGTTGAATAGAAATAGCAGATCATAATCAGGGGCCTTAAGGTTTGACATGAAATTACCGAGATATTGTGATAATAATGTTAGAACATATCTATAATAGAGTCTTCTATTCCAGATGCATCTTCATGTATATAATCCATGTGGACCTCTTGCAACTCAGGATATTCTCTGATTCTTTGAGTCTTATACTTGCACAAAGAACGGACACAAATATTTTTCTAGCAAAAGAATCAGCAATAAAACTAACTTCATGCACTTAGGCCTTCTTTTTGAGTGGCACAACTGCATTCAGTAATCACTGAGTTCCACAGGTAGCAGCTTTTTTCAGTCCTGCCTTTTTGCAGAATCTCAGGAGAAGGACTCAGTTAATACATAAATATATGTCATCAGTACACGTATGTGGAGTGCATTAAATCCTCCTTTCCAGGAAACTTCCTCTCATGATTTACGCAGGTTAAGTGATACTGATGTGACTCATATGTTTCTATTGTGTTTTTATGTTGAAAACATTTCTACAGTGTAAACACATACAATTATATTGCAGATGACTGATTCATTGCTTTTTAACAAATTGATCTATACCACAAGGCAAGGCTCTGAACTTAACCAAACTCTGGATCTGATTTTATTGCAGAACTCAAAGCTGCTTAAAAAAGTAGATGCAGAAATGTTAATATATTCAGCAGAAGGTATTTTAAATAAATATCTGTCAGATTGTTAAATCTGGTGTCTCCCTAGTGTTAATTATGGAGCAATCAGAGGAAGACAGGGAAAAGAATATTTATTGCAGATTGAAAAGCCAGTTATTAGGTCTGTATCCCAGCAAGCCATGTGGACTTACCTTCAGTAACTGTCTTTCTGATGATGGATTGAGTTCTTTATAAATATTTTTCAACCCATATTTGAATTAAGGATAGTGATAACTGGTGGGGAGCAATTCTAAAGCAATTAAAAGCCACAGAGAGATGAAATACTCACCCAGGACAAAGAATGCAACCATTTGCTCAGCTTTAAAGACAAAAATAAAATCTTTCATAGTCAATGAGAACCCAATAACCTGAAAACTATGCTTTCATACAGCCCAAACATGAGGCACTTTGACAGCTAGTTACCACTGACTTCCATGGAACTTATTATTCCAAAGACATGTATGGATCCTGGCTTGACACTTTGCAGGATCTAAAGTTACAAATGTGTTTGTTAGAACTAAAATTTTCATCTGTGCCTAGGGAGTTTTGGAGAAAATATGACTCATCTCATTTTAGACCTACAGCTCAAATCTGCATGACCAGAACCGGAACTTGGAAATTAGCAAAATTAGCAAAGTGGCAAAGTCATGATTCTTGCGTGGGGTTTGCGATGAGCAAAATGGATAAAATTTCTCACCTGCTCAAACAGAACTGAATTGTTACTTATCAGAAGGAAGTGTTACAAAGAAAGGTTCAGCATTTGCTGTCCCCAAATGTATGCTGCCTACTTCTCCTTGTGTAAGTTTGTTACCAATTGTTCTGAACTCAGTAGGAAATCTGTGGATCAAATCGGGTGAGACACAAAAAATAAACACTTCTGGCAGAAATTGCAGAAAAAAGTATCAACGTACCATTTCATTTTTGGAGGGTCTGTGATTTGTAAGAAATCAAATATTAAAAATGAAGTTATTATAATTGCTGTCTTCCCAGTGCAGTCCTGGTTACAGTGAAAAGCAAAGTGCCACGTTCCTGCATGGTTGGAAAACCCACTGATATTAACAGGAAATGAAGCTCTGTCTTTGCATCCCAGTTCTCACCAGAAAGACGTAGCTACAGTGACAAATGCACCCTCCCACTGCTGCACATACACGTTTTTAAGACCAAAAGCATGCAGTGAAAAAGACCTGCTTTTGCTTTCCCATTTCCATTACAGAAAAGTGTTATTCTTGAGTATTCTGCAGCATAAAAGTCACAAAATTCAAAAGTACTGTATCCAAAACCATGAATATAATGCATAGTGATTTCACAGTGCATCCACACTCCAAAATGCAGTCTACTGATGCTGACAGATAATACTACACATATAGAAATGTACCAGACTGTAGAGTGCCTGATAGCAGCAACATTTGATGATTTTGGTCTGAGTACAATTTATCCCAGCTGATACATTGGTAAGAGCTTTTTACATTGGTAATGGCAGTGTCTCTGTATTTCCTGCATAACTCCTTCTTCCCCAAGGTAGAGGTCACATTAAAATAGACATATAGATTACTATCCAGGCTTCCTGTTCTTTTCATGTGAATTTTCTCCATCATATATATATCACAAGCCACTGTTCACCCATCATGAGCCGGTGCTGAAGTTGGTTGCTGATGGACTTCTTTAGAACTCAAAGGCTAGCAAAGCTCATAGTTTAAAAGATTCTTTCTGATATGACTTTCCAGGTGTCCAGTAGACAACTGACATGAGCATACTCCTATGAAAAGTTTAATTCTCCCTCTTGGGCAGAAAAGCAACTGCTAAGAAGATGCTTAGCCACTTGCATTTTAAAGGACATCTCATCTGATGTGTAATTCTTCTGTGCTTAGCTGAGTCTTTGTTATTCTTTTTGTCCCATTGAAGACTTAGGAAATTCAGTTTTGCATGAGCAGATCTTACCTATTGTTTGACATTAATAGGTTTGTAGATTTTAAACCATAAGAGAGCATCAGGATTAAGAAGTTCAAGCTCTGCCTAGTCTGAATTCTTGCATAACACGGGCCATATTTCATCCAGAGATTTCTGTCTGAAGCCCAGCTATATGTTGTTAAACTAAGATGTATGTTTTATAAACACATCTGATCTTTATTTAAGGACAACAATAATACTTAGTAATTTGCCCCAGTACATGATCTCATTATACAATTAAAAAAGAAACGAGTTCCCCTTTATTTCTAGTTTGAACTTTTTGATTTCAGTATGCAATTACTAGACCTTTTCCTGGCTCTGTCTGCTAGATTAAAGACCCCTTCAAACTCAGCATAAGTACTTGTACAAATAGACACTGTGATTTAAGTTACTTGGAAATCTGTTCATTTGAGCAGCTAAACAGAAAATTCATTTGCTGCCAGTATTTAACTGGTTTCTTTAGTGCTGTGGGGGTTTTTTTTTTTAGGTGTTTTGCAGGAAAAATATTATTTTAGGAGACACAATATTGCTAATTTTTCAATTTTTTTAGGCACAGTCAGATTAGTCCAGCAGCTTTCAGCACGAGTGTCACAGTCACAGACAACCAAAAGAGGAATCCCTAAATTGTCTTATTCTCCCCTCTAACACTGATAATGAATGATGCCATAGGCGGGTGCCACTAGGCCAGCTTGCTCCAAG
>VYZQ01062435.1:3071-29635 GCA_013400655.1 Mystacornis crossleyi | reverse complement strand
TTTTTCATGTATTTCCAAAATGGCAATGAAAATAGATTAAAAAAATCCTTTACATTTTCTTATGTCCTTAACTTCATAATCTTTCCAGTGCAGTTGCATTTAACAAAGAAATTGCATTACTACCAGCCCACCCAGATACTTTGTGACCTGTTCTTTTACTAGTCTAAAGGTGACTTTCATTTTCATGTTGACTTTACTCTGTGCCCATTTGGAGGTTCATTCAGTGAAATAAAATTGCCTTGTAATTATTTCTACTTAGAGAAATATGACAGCTAGAATTTTTATGTTAATTAATCTTTGTGTTTTTTTCATTATTGTGCGTCTGCCTATCATAAATTTCCTTGCAATCCAGTTTTAATGCATTCTATAAATTATTGTGGTTTCTTCCAGGCCCATCATGCTTTGCAAATAGTTGACTTGCACAGATTTCTGTTGTTTGTTGTAGTACCACCATATGTGTAATTCAGCAGGAATGGTTTGCATCTCTGAAAATACATGATTAGGAGGGTTATTAATCAGAAATGAGCCCATGTCCAGAGCATAATCTTGTTATGAGTGTCTGTAAAAAAATTACAGTACATTTTACAAAGCTAAAAAGTAATATCTAATCCAGGGTATACTGGACTGAAGGGAACAAAGAAGGCATTACGTTTCTTCTTGTTTTGCTGGCTCAGTGAAATTAGGAAGCCACTGTTTCCTCACCTGCATGCCCAGTTAAGGGCCATCTGTTTCCTGTTTAAATGTAGTATCTCTTACATGTTTTTTCCAAAACCCCTATTGTATTAATCAACACAATCCCAATAAACAGTAACACTTGTTATAATCAAGTAAATCTTGCTTATCTGTCTTACTCAAGAAAGCGTTTTGGTAGTTTCATCTACCACATTTTAGCTTTACTGCAGTGTTTTGTTTACACCAACACTCACTTTTGTTTAATGCATTTTAAAAATTTCTCATCTAGTTCTAGGCTGATTTTCGTAAACTTTCTGCAAGAGTCTGAACTCCTAAAATAATAATATATTGATTTTGCTCACTAATGGTTTTAATCTGGGTCTGGTGTCATGTGTAGGACTTAAATATCTTCATGAATGTTATTATAAATTTAACGCCGAGTTAAAGATAATAAGGTCAAATGTATCCATGATACATTGTCTTTGAAGGTAACAAACAATGAACATGGCCTGTTCTCCTTATTATCATGGTTTAGATTTACAGAAAATCATTGGTGGATGGATACTCCTGGTAGGAAGAATCAATGAGCCAAATTGGTTACTTGGATTGGGGTGAGATTTACACACAGAAATAATACCTTTTATTATATCAAATAATTACAGTATTATGATGCCACCACAATGAATGCAGACACTATAAATATCAGGTGTCATCTTTAGAAAATAGCCTTCAATAAAGTACCATTATCATTGATATCAGAATACTTTTTCATTTAATTTTAAATAAAAATGAAGAATAATGAATATATGCAAAAAGTAAGGAACAAAAGTAGCTTATAAAATGACCGAGTGAAGTACTTAATTTCATAAATACATGCACATACACACAAAGAAAGGCCTTGAAGAACTTCATTAAGGTTTTCAGAATCAGCTGCTCAAATGCTAGAAAATATTGCTTGGGCATCATTGATCTGGCTCATTTCTTGCATTCATTCTGGTACAGCCCTTAACTGCATGGCTAACATCTAGCTGTGCACAAAGCCCTTCCTCATCCATCACACCTGATGGACAACACCCACTTCACGAGCTTTTGTTCTGTGTTTGTTGTGTCCTTGTTTCTCAGTGTATGCTGTAAGACTATTTATAGCACGCTTTTCATACCTTCCCCAAAGGCAGTCAGTTATTTTTGGGTTCCTCTTGGGCACTCATTGGCAGCTGTAACAGCAGTGGGGAGAGCCATGCAACTGCTGCAGTGGCATAAGATGGAGATACAACACGTGCAAGTGCATGCCATGCAGTGCCTCCTGCAAATCCTGCCCTGCCAGCAGTGCATCTGAGTGCTCTACCAATTTGTTTTTCTCAAAAAGTCTCATCGTGAGTAATTATGGAGCCATTATTATTTACAGGCTAAAGATGAAACAAATTTTGATGGAAATGGAAAGCTTGCCCTAATTGTCAACCAGATATCTGGTGGTTTACCATTTCCACAAGACAAACATCCCAATCTTAAATCAGGACCCAGGAAATAAATATACTTACTGAAATCTTGTGAAAATTCTGGTTTAAGTAGTGGTCCACCGTCACTCACTCCTGACACTTCATGCAATACATTTTGCTTCAGTCCAACCCTTTTCACTGTTGTGTGAATCATAGAATCATGGAAGGATTTGGGTTGGAAGGGACCTTAAACTTAGTTCCAACCTGCCCTCCTTGTCCAGGGACACCTCCTACTAGGCCAGATCGCTCTAAGTGCCATCCAACCTGGCCTTGAATACTTCCAGAGCAACCATGGCTTTTCTGGACAACCTGTTCCAGTGCCTCATCATCCTCACAGTAAAAATTTCTTCCTAATATCTAGTGTAATTTTACATCCATTGTGCACACAGACATCTGACCTTTCTTATCCCTGATGAGTCACTTGGTGCCATTTTTTCATTCTGAGGTCTGTGCTCAAGACCTCGACTACTCTTGTTTCAGCTGATCACATGAAAGGTTGCGTATAGCCACTTGTGGCCTCCCTGCCACGCTCCCTGAAGGCTTCATCCCATTGAGCAGCAGTGCATATATGTTAAAGCAAGAACCGGGACAAATTTTGTTAGAGAAGAATTGTTTTGAGCAGTCTGTTGCAGACCTGGGATCAGCAAATTTACACCAGCTGCACATTTGCAGGAAGAGGACTTGTTTCAGTCTTGTACATCAGTTTTGCCCTGCTATCCTGGTGGCTATACGACTCCGGCAGGAGAGCAGGCCATGGGAGAAAAGATTAGCTGGCCTGCTTCCCCATCTTGACCACCTACACTGGCATATATCACCGTTTCAGTGGCCTGATTTTCAACAGCCTTATGCAGGCTGGCTTTGTCTTGCTTGTGGCTGGATACAAAGGTCAGTTAGTCCAAGCCATAGTCCTTGCCTTAGTGCAAAGAAAGAGTGACATTATTCCCAGCAGTGATACTAGTATTTTTCAGAATGAGCCATACAGGACTCTATTACCCTTGCTGAAATTTTGTCAAAGAATCCAGCCTAGGTCAGACAGAAGGCATATAACATTATTTTATCCCAAACAGAATGAAATTTGGCTAAGCTATAATTCACTCAAATCAGCAGAGTGTCTGGTAAATGAGAGGACATGTTTCCAGTTCCACTTATAATGCACTGAAAAAACAGTGTGAATGCCAAATGAAAGATACTAAAGCTGGGTCAGAAGTGCATGGCTCAGGACAAGGAAGTTATTTCAGCTTGTGAGTTAAATACGTAAGGATAATAAACAGAGACTGGCATAAAGGGTTAAAGCTTATACAGCTGTTTCATCCTGAGTGTATTAAACAGAACTAATATTTTTATTTGACTTAAGTGATTTATATTTCTATAAAATAGGGTAATTTTATAAGTTTATAGAAGCAACAAAGAATGTACAGAAGGTTATACAAAAGAAAAAACCCAATGAAATCAGACATTTCTGAAAGGAACAAGGATGCTGACAGAAACACAGGGCTCAGTTTACAAGGGGAGCTTAGAGATCACAGTGCCTCCTTTGGCACCTGAGTCTAACACATAGGTAGGTATGGTTGGTATCTAATGACATTGTATCACCTTGTCTAATCCCGTAGGTACCGCAGCTTCCCTGAGACCTTGAGAAGGCAAGAAACTTCTAAATCCAGAGACACCAGAGCACCTAGGCTCGCTGTGCCTTAATCACAGGTAAGTCTTCCTCTGCTTATGCCACCAGTAGGACTGGACCTATCAGGCTTAGATAACACAGAAAAAGAGGATGGCAGAGTGACTGCATCCACATTTTCACCTGAGGAAGCATTTCTATTAATTTGGATTGTGAAACGTCTAGCTTTAAATCTTTCCTTCCTGTTGGGCCCTTAGATCACATCTTTTGGTTCCCCAGAGAATGCCCTTGGCTGTGAGGTGACCTGCAATGGAAACACTTCTGTCTATCACGTGAATTTGTGTGACATAATGCAGTATTTATTTGGGCCAGTGAATGGATAAAGGCAAAAAAATGACTCTATAATGTGATTTTTTAGACACTTAAATGAGATTAATATAAATAAAACCCTCTCCTTAAAAAGGTCATCATTCTGCTTTCATGAATGTGATTCTTCACATCCACCCCTTCCTATTCACTCTATAGGGACCCCCTGAGAACTGACTGAATCAGGACTGGGAACTCCATTAGATGGCAGGATGCTTTAACATGGCAAAGTTCAACACAGCAGAAAATAAATCTCTCTGTTCACTTCCCCCCTGAGATGACTTCCTTCCTTGTTTCCTGTAGCTGGGTATGTGCTATGTGGGAGAGGGGGCAGGGTGATTACCTGGTGTAAATCCTTCTCTCCACTGGCTGATATCTTTAATTAAAATTAACCTTTCAATAGTATATCTGAATTGACATATTCCTGACTTCACACTACCTGTCTCTCTTCTAGTCTTTAGGAGAGAGACTGGCAAAGCTGCAATGCATCTTATTATCTAACATAGCAACCTTCTTCTTATAACAAGTCTTTCCCTGTGAGGCTCATATTAAGACCAAACCTGAATGCACAGATATTGGAAATGAAAATAGAAAAGTTTATTTGAGTAACATTCCAACAACCTCTGCTTTTCTAGAAGAAACAGCTCAAACAATGTCTCCCTCTAAAGTGCTTCCTGTGCCATGTTTCGGACCTAGAGCAGCCTCCCTTCTCATGCAGGCAAAAGACTCTAACTATTCCATTTAAATTCCTTCTAAAGAATCAGAGGAAGGCTGCTAACATGCAGCACTGTGGGCTCACTCATCTTGCAGCTCACTTTATGGTTCCTCTCTTTAAATCACGTTAAAAAATTCAGAGTAAATCGAAAGGATGTAGGAAAAGAGGTAAGCTCCAGTACAAACTCTCACTGCTTTCATGTACATGGTGCTTCCCATCCGACTCTAGCTTGTACACCAGCGTGTACAACACATTAGTCCCTGGGTTTTCACTTTTATAATTTTACAGTGGCCAAAGCACTGAAAAATACATCCATCAGCCAAACATTAGCTGCTTTGTTCTTCCCTCTATCTAGCTTTTTTCTTTCATCCCTTCTTTCTCTTTTGACCTTCTCTTACTCATTTCCAGTTCTTTGTCTCTCTTTCAAGTATTATAATGCCTTTCCCTTCTTACTAAACTTCAGTTCTACTTCCAGTCCCTGTGGAACTTGTTTACTTTTTCCTTCTTCTTTTGTCATTTCTGTTTTTCTCTTTATAGCATGACCTCTCTTCCTTTTGCTGATCCATTAATTTCTCTGCGCAACCAACTACTTTATTACTTTCTCTCTGTAAAGATTCCACCATCATTCTCCTTTTTTTCTGCCTTCCACCCTTCCCTCATTTTTTTCTTCTTTCTCTTCAGAAGCCTTTTCTTTGTCTTAATAGTCTCCCAGAATATTTCTTTGACATTAATAGAAAAAGTTTTATTCACTGCCTTGCTTTCCCACAGGCTCAGTTCTCTCTCATCACTCCTTTTCTGATTTCTCAGTACTTAGAAGCCACAAATATCCATCTAGCAAATGGAGTAACTTAGTTTGATCAAATAGTGTTGATCAGACATAGGTGAGATTAATGGAGAGTACAGCTGGACTGACCAGGAGCACACAGTTTGCTAACACATAACTGCCTAAGAATAAAAGAAGCTCACCAGTTTTGAGGATCTCAGGAGCTCTCCAGTGCTGTCAACATCTTAAAGGGGAAGCCTGAGGAATGGTGAAGAAATGGATGTGGAAAAGTCAGGGAAGAGGAACTAGGTGAATATTAATTTTATATTATGTTTCTTTATACCTTTCAGGACATTAACATTTAGGGGTTGTTGAAGCAGCTTGAGAGAGCCACTTATATTTATTGTTCGAAACTTCTCAAAATTGTGTTATGAAGAGCATTTTTGGCTCTGTCAGGGTTATTTCTAACATGGGAGAAAAGTTAATTCCTCCCAGAACCAAGTTATTATCATAATTTGCTAGTGTATGTCTATCATAACTAGGTTTTTTCTTGGAAACCCTCCAGCAGGTAATTTTGGGAGACCATTTAAGTTGGCCGTTTCTCTCTACTACATAATGGGAGCATGGGGACTTTGGTTACTATTACCCCCTTTTTAACTTTTCAACTGTTATTTTAAAAACCCAGGGTTGGGTTTTTCATTCTTCCAATTCAGTTTTCAGAGCGCAAAA
Source organism: Mystacornis crossleyi (assembly GCA_013400655.1). Lineage (NCBI taxonomy): Eukaryota > Metazoa > Chordata > Aves > Passeriformes > Timaliidae > Mystacornis > Mystacornis crossleyi. The sequence continues at coordinate 23,276 of VYZQ01062435.1, read as the reverse complement.
TGAAGGTCTGGCACTCCAGGGTGTGTGTTAGCTACAGGATAATGTTTGTGGCAGAGAAGTATACAAGGCAAGAAATGGCTTTTGTGGGTGATTAAATACTGAAGTGAAGCTGAGGTGTTTGATAACCACAGAAGCTATTTATTGTGTGTATACTCCAGTGCCATGAACATTATTCCTATTATACAACAAGACAAAAGAAGATTCAACAAACCATAACGAGAGAAGGATGAAGGGGTTTTTTAGTTGTTGCTTTTTTGTTTGATGGAAGTTTGAAAGTTCTAATTCATTCTGTGCTTTTCCTAACATTTCCTTTCACATTGAAGAGTGGCAAGGGAGGGGATTAAGGCCAAAAGACAGAGATTGGCCTGCAAATGGTGGTAGTAGGGACTGAACTCTGAATAAATATTGTGAGTTATCATATGTTGTCATAAACAGCAGTGCTCACTGTTTTGTTGGGACTCCAAAAGACCATGCTAATGCTAGTCATAAAAAAACATTTCTTTATGTTGTGACAAATAAGCTTAGGAAAAGAATCAAGTATTATCAAGTATAAAACCCCACAACTATGTGATATATTAAGAAGATAATGGTAATATGCATCTTCTACATATTCTATTAATCCTCACAGTAGCAGTGAGAGCTCAACAAATACTGAGTGAGACCAGGCTCAAAAATGATACTTAGATTCTGAGTGGCAATTCCCTGTTCTCTGCTTGTTTCCTGGTATTTCTGTCAAGCATTTTTGGTTTTTGGGATGGCCCTCAGTGATCTCCACCAAGACTCTGTTCTCAGAAGGAACTGAAAAATACAATGAGTTTTGAATTTAAAAAATCCATCATATGGGAAAACATACCTGTCTCACTGTCATTACTTCAGGGGTGTCAACTCCTCCTTAAATCACTTGAGCTGTTAAAAAGAGCAGAAACGAAATGGTGTGGCTGAAATGACCAGTTTACCCAGTGGAAACCCTGAGCAGAGGAGATCAGTCACAGCCAACCCCACCACTGGTCTTTGTTTGTAGATGTTGCTCATTAAACAATTATGAACAGACAATGTATTTGTGAAGTGCAGACTCTGTTTGCAAATGGCTTGCCCTAGATAAACAAAGCCTGCTTTGTCGAATCATGAGAAATAATTTAACCATCTGTAGTCACACCAACCCTGTGAACAGCGGCTGTTTTTAAACCACTTCAGAGGTGGGGAATTCAGAGAGAAAAATGTTTTGCATCAATAGCAAAATGTGAATTAACTTCACATTCTAAAACAGTTTTAATCATACTATGATTTTCTTTGCCCATCTCCTTACAGGAAATAATAAAAATTCNGTGTCAACTCCTCCTTAAATCACTTGAGCTGTTAAAAAGAGCAGAAACGAAATGGTGTGGCTGAAATGACCAGTTTACCCAGTGGAAACCCTGAGCAGAGGAGATCAGTCACAGCCAACCCCACCACTGGTCTTTGTTTGTAGATGTTGCTCATTAAACAATTATGAACAGACAATGTATTTGTGAAGTGCAGACTCTGTTTGCAAATGGCTTGCCCTAGATAAACAAAGCCTGCTTTGTCGAATCATGAGAAATAATTTAACCATCTGTAGTCACACCAACCCTGTGAACAGCGGCTGTTTTTAAACCACTTCAGAGGTGGGGAATTCAGAGAGAAAAATGTTTTGCATCAATAGCAAAATGTGAATTAACTTCACATTCTAAAACAGTTTTAATCATACTATGATTTTCTTTGCCCATCTCCTTACAGGAAATAATAAAAATTCCATGGGAATGTTTGTTACTTTAATAAATTAACATTAAATGACTTTTAAGGCTGACAACTCTTGCTGTCTGCCTATAGACATTCCTTCAGACCAGGCTGTTTCTAAAAGTTTTTGTAAGTCATTAAAATATTATCTGAGCATATTATTGAGTAAGTGCAGCTTTGAAAGGTGCTGGACTGTCATCACAAGCTCACCTAGCAAGGCAGATTAAGGGGGCTTGCACCTGCCAGCCACAACACAGTAGCAGCACATGGTCCTGCGGCCCTCTCTGAGGTCCTCCCTGCCTCTGCTGCCCTGGATGATGGTGGAGGCAGGTTCCATAGCCCTCCATCCCTTCCTGTTCATGCCCAGGAAATATTTCCTCAGTATCAATATGTTAGTTGTTGCCAGCCAATTTTCCTCTCTTTTACTTATCATCATATGTGGCTTAACTGATCACTGCCCTCTCCTGTGAGACTCAGTACCCTACCAAGCACATCTTATTTGGATAATTGGTTATTTTAAGTACAATTGAAATGCAAGCCAGTTTTGTTCAAAAAGGAGGTATTTTCTTATTATTGCTTGTATCCATGTTTTATATTATTTACAGCATTTAAACATTTATATCTGTTGTTGAATTATATATAAAAAAATAAAAATGCACTAATGGAAATTTATTGTAACACCTAATATAGCCACAGAAAACAACAGTATGGACTCAATCATTCTTGCTGTTGTTTTTCAGATACAAATTTCCATATGAATTATGGGATAATATTTCTGTTCTGGAGTGGAATGTGAGTACAGCTTTCTTTGTAGTATTAGTGCTAATGTGCATATTTAAATGACAAATAAAGTTCTATTTATTCTAAATTATCTTGAATGACTACAGGATATGAAAACGTACTGTTAAATTCAGATGTATCATTTAGAAGAGGGTTTTCATTCTCCTATGATGTGACCTAATTTCAAAAAAATTGAGACTGGGAGTTATGCTCTCTTTGTTTTACACACCGGCTGTTAATGCCATTATCTACTTAATTTGAAAGTTGCACTGATTCCCACTGTTTCTTCCTTTGAGTGTCACTGCTGTATAAAAAAAGTACTATCAAGTATAGCAAAGGTCATTTAGAGTTACACCCAAAATGCTGGCCTGACCTTACAAGTAATAATCTGGTTTTTTAAAAATCATATGAATGTGGATGGCTGTAATGTGACTATTGCATAAGGCTGGGTGGCATAATAAATTCTGGTATTGTCATCAGAAAAGAGCATCAGAAGGCTCCGCATGGCCTTATTGTCCCCTGAGGTATGCACATCATTGAATGCAAAATGACGTGGGGCAAAATAGCACTGGCCCATGTTTTTGCATACTATTTTATTTCAGTAGTTTCAAGATCAAACCTACTCATTTTACAGGTCTACTTCAAAATAACTATGCCTGCCTCAGGTTTTAGAGATTTAACAGTATTGTGGCCTACAATCCATCAGTATCTCTTTTCCAGAACTTAAAAAAATCTGTTGATGCTACTTTAATTCTCAGCATTTTTCATCTCATGAAACTCCTAAAAGTCTACTTGCTGCATCCTTCTTCAAATGCAATATATTGCAAAATGTATTAATGCTTCTTTTTTATATTTCATTTCAACAGCCTAAAAATTCAGTTGCCCATTATATGAATTGTGAAATCATACTTCTTTGTCTTGTGGTCTTCCCAAGTATCAGAACCATCTAGTATTGGGCTTTATCAGTATTAAGTTAAGGAATCTGTAAGAAAAACATGGGATTTGAACAGAATTGGTATTGATAATTCAGTGGGTGGCATTCTTCCTCTAACTGCTACAGACTAACTGGATCAGAATGCTAATGGAGGGATGAGCTTTCAGTTAAAAGATTCTTAGGTATGTGATTTAAAGTAATTTCCCTACATTTGTGGTGGTAGAAACTCCTCTAAACCACTCCACAAAAGTACCCTAACTGTATGAAGAAGAACAGAATGTGACAGACCATTAAGCAAGTACAATAGAGGGTGCAAATAGTAATTTGGAGAACCAGTAAGAACTCCTGCAGCAACGTGATCTTGAAGACATTGGTTACTGGACGAACTTATGGGCAGTGTCAGGTGGATGTTGAAAAATTTGTCCTCTATTATATAGGCCTGAGAGAGATAATATAGGCCCTACATTATAATAGATCCTGTAGAGAGACCTAGAAAAATCAGAGGGCTGGGCAAACACTAGCTGTATGAAATTTAACAAATACAAGTGCTGGATTATGCTCCTAGGATGGGGCAACCCTGGATGTACGGACAGACTGGATGTATGGAGGCTGGAGACCAGCATCATGGAAAGGGACCTGGGGAGCCTGGTCAATGGAAAGTAGAGTATGTGTCAGCAGTGCTCTGAGAGCCAGGAGAGTCAGCCGTGCCCTGGGGGGCATCAGGCACAGCATCGCCAGCCGGGCAAGGCAGGGGATTGTCCTGCTCTGCTCTGCACTGGGGTGGCCTCACCTCAAGTGCTGGGGGCGCTTTTGGGTGACACAACATAAGAAGAATATTGAGCTATTAAAGACGGTCCAAAGGAGGGCAACAAAGATGGTGAAGATATGAGGTGTGGCTGACATCACCTGGTTTATTCAGCCTGGAGGAGACTGAGAGTCATCTCAGTCCAGAGATTCCTCATGAGTAAGATATTTACAAGCAAGTACCAATCTCTTCTTTCTGATGCCCAGTGACAGGACCCGAGGGAATGGACTGCAGTTGTGTCAGAGGAGGTTTAGGTTGGATATCAGGAAAATGTTCCTCACTCAGAAGGGGGTTGGGCACTGGAACAGCTCCCCAAGGAACTGGTCACAGCACCAAGCCTGACAGAGTTCGAGAAGCATTTGGACAGTGCTCTCAAGCACATGGTGTGCTTCTTGGGATTGTCCTGGGCAGGGCCGGGAGCTGGACTTCGACGATCCTATGGGTGCCTTCTGGCTCAGGATATCTTATGAATATTTTGTGAGAGAATTACTATGCACAATGCAGTGTAGCTAAGAGCTTACAAATAGAAGGAAAGTATGTCTTCTAAATATTGTCTGAAATTATTTTTGCCATGTAAACAGAATTCCCAGTGATGTCAGAGCTGAAAGAAAAAATCTGTTAATTGAACTAATTTCTAATACATGAAAATTGCTTTTAATTTCTTACCGTATCATGTGGTGGGATTTCCTAGAATTGTTTACACTGTAACTTGAAAGTTGCATAAATGCCAGATAAATTTAAATAGAAGTGCAAGGTGAGATTAGGAGAGGAGAAGATCATGTTGTGTTTTAATATTCTTGGATTATATGATAAATAAATGCAGAGAAAGTCAGCTTGTTGTCTCTGAGTTGAAAACTGCGTAACTCTATAGCAAAATACATCCCTTCATTTCTCATTTCTGTTTATCTTCATATTACTCAATGGCCTGAGAATAGTGCCTTGCTATGCCAAATTCTTTTAGTGTAATAAAAATCAAACTTTGCTTCGGTAAGATCAAGCTTACTTTACATCTGCAGATTTTTTTTCCTATACGTGTTCTTATTTTTGAGATACATATAAGTAACTAAATATGGAAAATGCCTTCCAAGAATATAGCTATCATTAAAAAATCCAAAATAAACAAAGAAATTAGTAGGTACTTAAGCCATACAGTCAAAGTTGCTCTTAAGATAATTCCAAAGGTTTGAAAATGTTATAATGAGAAAACCTTTTCATTATAATAAGAAGTAATTTTATTCATTTTTTCTTGAGAAAATCTTACAATAGCCTCTAAAAAATGATCTTGAGAGAAACTTTTCTAGGAATAGCAAACCATAAAGAATCTTTACTGAATAGAAAATAGCACAGCTCATCTCAGCTGTGCAGTTACAGTCCCAAATCCAGACATTTTGGCAACCATACAGTATGCAAACAAACATAAACTTTGTAAACACATGATTAGGCAGGACCCTTCTGCAGGATCCCATATTTAGGATGGTCATAAGATACTCAAACAAAGAATTAATGCAGTTGTATATACAATCCCCTTAGAGACAGATTATGAAATTTTCATAGATAAACCCTCCAAAAAGGATTCATGATGAAACACTATGCCCAGAGTTAGAAATATGTACCAAACCCATTATTAGCAAACATCTCAGTATAAAATTTTCAAACAGAGTGACCCTTAGTCTCCACAATACATGTCTACTTTTTCAAACAACAGACTTCCCCTTTGTTCCACAGATGAAAATGAAGAAAATGTAGGAGACAACCTAGTGGTATTGCTTCTATATTAGCACACTACCTTTGTCAAGTTAAAGACTAGAAATTTAAAGTATACAGAAAAGATCTGTATTCAGAGAAAAGACCTGTAGAGCTTAGGGCCAGAATTTTGAATGAGATTTAGAAAAATAATATATTCATTTAAATTAAATACTGCATCGTTTCTTAAATCTATTTTGCTATAAAGTAGGTTTTGGTTTCAAATTTAAATCAAATTTAGTATCAGTACAATATGTACATGGTTGCAACTGTGTCATAACGAAATGCTTCAAGTGTCAATTAAAGAAAAAATTCATTACACCTGAAAATAACATAAAAAATGGTTGAAGTAAGAAAGAAATAGCTTAGGTTCACCAAAGTGAATTTTTAGTTTTCTTTAATTACATCCAAAATTAAAAGAAAAATCACTTACTTGTATGGTTCTGCAGAAAAGGAAAAATTGCAAAAATATGACGACTATTTTGTTAACAGAAGGGTTAATTTTGTTCCAAGGGAGAAGCTAAATAACACCTAACCAAATCACTGTATTGTTTTAAAAAATGAGTTAAACAGACCTTTTATGCTACATATAAAGTGTTACTGGACGTGGGTTTTTTTCCCTCTCATGACAGTGCAGAACAACAGATGTTCAAGCAAGCCATACCCAAGGATTCATATGAAGCAAATAAAAAAAGCCCTAGTCCTTTGTGATATCACTTGTTAGTGATGTAATTATTCAAAAAGAATTATAAGGAGAAAAAAACATCATGTTGCTTGATACCATGTACCAGTGTGTGGAATTATGGAACAGCAGAGGCCTCTCTCACTCCAATCTTAATATGTCTCTTGCTTAGTTCAGAAGCTCAGTGTACCAAGCATTTACTGCAATTACATGAAGAATTGTTTCATCCTTGGCCATATCATGTAGAGTTCAGTAAATAAATGTCACTTACTTTGAAGACAAAATACATTTGGTGTCATTTAACTCATATTCAGATAACTTGAAATAGAATTATAATGGGACAGTTCTGAAAGAAGTAGCCTGGATCACTTATTCCAATTCACTACAATCATAGATTATATGATTGTATAATTTCTTTTATTTAAGCCATTATCAGATTCATTGCATGAAGCAGATATAACATAAAGGATCATGTTTATTGTGCATTTTCAAGGTCAATCAACTTAAAGTAAATTTCTGTAATATGCTCATGGGGACAAAAACAAATGGCTGTAGTTGAAGTTTCAGGCAGAAGCAAATTGAGACAAAATTCAGTGTTTGCAGAGGCAGGAATGGTAGCATATGCTCAGGAGAAAAGAAGGAAAACCACTTCTGTTGCTTTTTTCACCCACTCCCTTAAGACAGGGAATATTATAGGCTAGATCTGTTTGGAGGGTAAAGTGAAAGACAGAGGCAGATTTGCTTTTAATGCTGTTTGATATATTTTTTGAGAAGAAATTTTTAATTCTTGAGGCACAAGGGGAAGAAATTTCTGAGGTCTTTCCAGCCAATGGTCTTCTCAGAAAGCCTTTTCTCTGGGCTTTCCCTTATGGCCATGTGTTGCGGTGCGGTTTTTCTGTGAGTGTAAGCAGCTTTGGCCTGTAGAAGTAACGAAAAGGCAACATTTGATAGGTGTTCATGGATATTCTTTATTGTTTCTTTCCCAGCCTCTCCGTCTCGGGACCGGAACCGGGCTCCCTGCCCCTGGGGGAACCCCCCATATTCCCGGGCTGGGGAACAAGAAAATACCAATGAGAGCAGGACTAGGTTACATGTGACCAGAGAGCAGGGAAAAACCCATATGTTTCAACCATTCCAGGCGCCCTTTTCCCCAGGAGAAGACGGGGTGAGCCCCAACAACCATGTTTCAAGTATTTCTTTAGGTGTCCTTGCCTCCTCTCTGCCTGCTGTTACCAGCAGCAGCAGCTCCCCAACAGGCCTTGGTGCCCCCCTCCCAGGCTCACAGACATCTGCATTTGCCCACATCCTCCAGGTACATCACTCACTTCCTTCTGGCGGTGTCTGTGACCCATGGGTTTGACAATTGTCTATTTGTTGTTCTTAAGAAGGGCTCAGGAGACCAACTGACCCAGCTTAATTAGTTTATTGATTGGTACCATAAAGTCCATAACCAATTAGTGAGAGTAAAGTTATTAATGTCCAGTTCTGCAATAGTTTACTGTGGGAATGCAGCCATGCAGCAGAACAAAGCAAACACAAGGCACAGCCCATCATAGCCCCATGTGTATCCCACTTCTTCCCCAGGTCACATGAGAAAACCTTCCATTGTGTGCCCTTCTGTCCCCATTTTCCCTAACACAGACAGGAGAACATAGCATTCTGGGTTTATTCTGTCTTGTTGCTATTACAAGAAGAATAACTGACCTAGCCCCTAGTAGAGAGACTACAGCACTCTAACTATTTAGAAGAATGACTGCTGTGGAATGGAGTGTAAGCATGAATGCTAAATATTTTGAGAATGTAAAACAGAGTAACAAGACTGGATAACAGGGCAATAGGTCCTATTCAATATCTTTCTCAATGATATTTAGTTATATCTATCATAAAAATAGGTTTTCTCTACTGTGACATTCATAGGCTATGCTAATGCTTTAGTGGAAAACTAAGCATGGTGTTTTACAATTAGTAGTTGAAGTTAAAGAAGGAATTACAGAATATAGCCAGGATGCAGTGATCAGCATTTGTGCTCTGATAGCAAGCAGGTTGTTCTTTCCTTATATATAGGGAAAAAAGCTCTATGTTGTAAATGTTATATTGTTATATGTTTTGAGGTGTTTGGGCCATTAGGCATATATTCATAAAGGAAATTTTTATTCCTTTAATATGACTGCAAATAGCTGGAGGTATCAACACGTTGTATAATTAAAGGACTGTGTTAAACAGGATGAACTAACACAATTGCTTCTAACAAAACCCCGCAGGAGTAAGAGAAACTCATCTGCATTGGAACATGATTGATTATGATCAGGATCTGTAAGGCACATCATTAATACAGTCCTCAGTTTACAATGGTGGAGAGATTTCTTGCTCTGTTTCCAGCAGCCAGCTTGTTCTGTCTCCTTGTTACAGTTTTTCTCTCAAGACGTTTTGATCATTGCCTTTTATAAGGATTACACGGTGACATTCAGTTTAAGGAAATACAATAATTTCTTTCCATTCCAACTTTCCAACTTTATTGGGATGTGATTATAAATGTTTTGATAGTAGCATCATATTTTACAGCATACCTCATTTTTTTTAAGAGGTAAGCAAATCTACTGTAGCATTATGGCAGCAAGGGCTGTTCTCACCAAAACAGAGGCAGAAGGGGCACTGCATTTGTAAGGACTTCAGCAACACTCTTGGAGCTGAAAAGAGATACATTGAAATTGGATTGTTGCAAAAAAGTTAATTTTCCAGTTTCATTGCGGAAAAATTGATTCGTAGAGGAAGGGCAGTGGGGGAGGTGGTTCATTACTGCAGTATTTCTTGCATGAGTTCATTGACGCCTTGCTCTCATGTCGTGAGTTCAAGTCTCAGCCTAAGACGCTAACTCATGATGATACTGCAATGCAGCTCATTTCTGAATGTATGTTGTAATACTGTGCTAATGGTTCACTCTTTCTTATGATAGAGTGGTTGTGCTCTGGAGAAGGGTATCATACCTTGAAAAACATGAAAACATGATCATAAGTGGCCGATATCATTCCTAGCCTGGATTATTCAGTGGCATACAGAGAACATGAAAAAGCTGGTACATTTTGCTGTATTTTTCCAGAAAATGTGTTTACATCTTATGTAAAACCTCTGAGGAATCATTAAACAGAAAAGGATGAAATAGTAAACTCTGATAAAGGAATAAATAGCAAAAATGCTGGTGGAAATTAGATGTTTGACCCTTTGCAAACAGAGGAGAACAATTTGTCAGTGGAACCAATGCTCCTCTTCAGTCTGTGCAATTGCTTGTTGGAATGGAAATTTATAATAAAAGTGGTAGAACTGCTTTTTTTCCCTTTTTTTTTCTGAGGTCTTCCAAGAAATTTGCAGGTGATGAGAGAAGCCTTCGTTCTAATAAAAGAATAGACCAGCTTACTGATTGGAGAAAATTACATGGAGTTTTTTAATCAAAGTCTCTGTGGTCTGCTGTCTGATTTTCTAGGCCAGATGTCAAATGTTTTTCACTGATGTCGATGTTGAAGTAATCACTAAGCCAATTCCAAGAATGAGTAAGTGAGACTGTAATAACATTTCATTTCAGTATTACATAAGCTTTTTTTTCCAGCTATGAACAAAGTAACAGGACCCCTCTGATTCAATATAATTACACAAACTATTACTTTGAAATTTGTGAGACAGTTTTATGTGTGGGCAATTGCTCTATACATATATATGGGAGGTTTCAGTACAAAATGCAAAAACACATTTACAAAGTTTTATATTTTTAAACATTTACATTTAATTTAAAACATAATTACATTTTTCATATTTAATCTATTTTATTAAGTTTATCTTTGCTGCTACAGTATTAACCAGTAATTTGAAAGGCAAGAATTTTCTAGAAAAAAGACTCTGCAGTTTGAAAATGGGGAGAGAAAGAACTAGCTGGCTCAATGGATGATGTACCTTAGTGAGTGAATCTCAGCTGAATATTGTGCCACTGTGACATCAAATATTTTACAGTTTTTATGTCAAATGTAATCAAAGTTACTCAAAGTGATGTAGAGAATTAGTCTAGTAGAACTAACTCAGAACTTAAGGAACACATTGTCTACAGCTGTTTCAAGAGGAAAGTGGTGACATAATGAAACAAATAAATATTTGTCAGATAAATAGAGAAAAAAGCAAATCTAATTAGTATGCAACTATATACAATGCTCAGAGTAATCTTACTCTATGGGTAAATTAATGAATTTATGGGTAAATTAATATGGGTAATTATTAATACAAAGGTACTCAGGTGGCATATTGACCCTTAGTAGAAACTAATAAAATATTAACATTGCCTCTTTCACCACAATTCATATCTTTATTGAAATGATATTTTGATTACATATCTTCTGTTTTATACACTGCATATTTGATGAGCAGCTATCTAATTTGCTGTTCTTTCACTGGTGAAGGGCTACCTCATTTCTTAGAATTTCATATTCCTTCATGAGCTTTGCTGTGGTGCTTGGTACTACAGTTTCATAAGCAGTGATGACATCATGAGGTTTTCAGATTGCTTTTCTGAGAAGAAGCGTTATTTATGCTCATTTTGCAGAAGGGGAATATTTGCAGAAGGCATGGAAAGATTGACACAAATATGTGTTACTGTTTTCTGGTACCCATCCAGGATTGTTTTTCAGCATCCTTCACCTCAGAGCACACTTTGTTCAAAGCTCAGCTTGCTCCCTGTATGGAGTTGGGGTGTTATTTGCAATGTCTGCAATTTCAGTTCATGCCTCCTGTATATAAAGCATGTGTACATGCAGAGTACGTGTAGAAACCAAGGTCTTGTGGGATAGACGGGGTCCACTTGCTGGGCACACAGGACAGACTGGACTCCTAAGCCTGCAGCCCAGACATCGCTGCTGGCTCCAGCTGTAAAACTGCACCTCTCAAGGGCCTATGATCTGATCCAAATTAATTTGGCAATTAATTTAGGCAAGAGAGAAAGACTCATTTCAAGGATGGGGGCACTAGATCTTTAAAGGAAATGTCACTAGAACAATTTAATGGGGCTTGGCAGCTCTTGAAGAGATACCATGTGCTTTTTCTGAGATACGATAGAATCCCTTTTGGCTCGTATTTCCTAAGTTTATTCAGTATGAGAGAGCCACACAACAGGAAAACTTACATTTCAAAACCCAGGTTTAAAGTCTGAGAAATGTGTCAGAAAGTGAGGACAGAATCTTAAAAGGGAAGCATCACACAAGATTCAAAACAAGCAGTACTACCAGTCCTATCCCCAGAAACAGGCAGAATATAAACAAGTTAGAGAAATATTGCAACAGCATAAACCCTTTAAAAATTTAAGAACTTTCAGCTTAGTTATAGTGATTCCCAGGGACAATTCTCTGTCCTACAATCTGGACTTAGTCTACCAAGTACCCCAGAGGACAGTGAATGCAAGATTGAATATACAGTGAATAAGTAGATTAGTTAGAAAAGTTAAGATTTCATTCATAAGTTCAGACATGATCTTCTACTATAGACCTATGTCATAATATAAAATTTTCCCATAAAGCGAGCAGCTTTGTGATTAAGACACAGGCTGAGGAGCTCCAGCACGCAGTGATACCTTTCTGCTTTATCAGGCACAACCATTTTCATGTGCTACCTATACAGCAAGGATCAAAAAATCTGCAGTGATTGAGATAGTCCACTGCCGCTTTGATAGTGTAATGCTGAATTAAATGAAAAACTTGGAGACACATATGACTAGATACTATTGCATCAAACAACAGTTCTCCAGAACTGTTTTTGCCTCGTGAAAAAAGTTTGCATGTGCAGAGCAGTCTTTGCACACTTAGGTGTTGGTGCACAGACATCATAAATGTTTGCTTACAGCCTGGGCCCTAAACAAAAATTATAATAACCATATACTCTTTCAGATTGGAAAAAACTTGAAAATTAGTATCACAGCTAAAACTGTTGGGGATAATAAGGTTGCATTTCAGGATATGGATCTGATTCCATTTATGCATACTTCATGACAAGGAACATGTTCCCTTTAAGGTTAATAAAAAGTTGCACATTGAATTGTCTAGCATTGTTAAAGACAATCTCTCTAAGCAAAACTTCTTGAAAATCACATCTAGTATAACTCCATAGACCATGTAAAAAAAATCCCTCCAATAAATAATAATATTCATTATTTATCAATTTTTCAATATTTTTGCTTCACTTTCTTGTTGAAAATAGCTTATTTTCTTTTAACTTGTGTTTGAAATTGTTCACTCAATTTTTTGTGAATTTCTGTTTCTCCATTATTTCTTATTTCAGTTGTTTTCTTAGCCACAATGGGTCACTGGAGACTCATATAATTGTTTCTTACTCTCTAGTTGGATGTGTGAAATTGTAGATACAGAGCCTCTGATGTGAAAGCTCCTGGAAAATAAATACCTGCAATTGTTGAGCATGCAACATTAAAATATGTTTTATGAGATGTTCATGGCAGTAAAAAGACACTTCCAGAAAGTATATGGGAAGAAAAACCCTGGTATGAAAACATCCCCAAATCATTTTTTATTTTGTGCAAGTATTTATGGAAATAGTATTTGCTGTGGGCTAGAACTTACACAAACAATATTTTTCCTACTCTTCAGGGAACCAGAGAAATAACACATAAGTAAATCATTCAAAAGAAGTATTTTTGTTAAAATATTACTGTTTCAATATTTTGAAGAGAGGAGTTGGTCAAAACCTGATTATCATGACACAATCAAACATGTCAAAGCTCACACTGGTGAATGCAAGCTGAACATTTGAAATAGCACCAATAAAATGTAGGCATATTCTTGTATTTAACACCCCCAAAATATAGCTTTCAAAGTCTTACATACACTTTGGAAGCAGAAAATTTTGCCTGATTCTTGGTAAGAATGACATTAAATACTACTCCAAACACATTCTTAATAAGACTTCCCATAGCCAGAAAAAAAAAGAAAAATACTATTGGAAGGTCACCAAAAGGAGGAGGATGACAGGACAGGTAAGCTCATGCTCTGTGTACTGGCTCTGACCATGGAGATTCTTGTTCCCTCTACTCTGCTTTCTCCCTGCTCCTATCTCTAGCTGTAACATAAACAGCAGGACCCTGGCTCTTCTGAGTGTGGACTATGGCAACTTTCCCAAATGAGACTGCAGATCTTCCCAGTGAACAGAGCAATGGCACGAGGGTAGTAACTACTGCTGGAAGATAGAAAAGCAAAAAGCTACTGAAGGAAGCTGAGGATGAAAAGGAGAAGTTTCCATAGGGAAAGCATGGGGAAAAATAACAACAGACCCTTACTAGATGAAGATGGTCACCTCACAAACAGGAACAGAGCTGAGGAGAAGGTGTTTAGCACATTCTCTGCCTCTGTTTTCAACATGAAGGATGGACCAAGGAGGTCTCAATGCCCTGAGCTGCAGGACCATGTCTGTGAGAATGATCAACTCCCAGTCCACCTGAAATGTGCAGGATCTGCTGCTCCAGCTGGATCCCTACAAATCTATGGGGCCTCATGGGATTCGTGCAGGAATCCTCAAAGAGCTAGCTAATGTCATTGCAAAATCAAATTCTTCCAGATCACCAGAAACCTCATGGATCACTGGTCTACTGCCCATTTTGAGAGGACACGGGGCTGTCTGGCTGTCCTGTTTGATGGGGCTTGGATGTAACACATGAATATTTCTAAGTATCAAGACTTTTGTGAATGGGAAAACTGTTCAGCCCAAAGGTTGTCAGAATGTGGGTGGGAGAAAGGAATCTGTTTAAAAAAAAAATATGTTTCTGAGAAATAGAACAAGAAGTTTGATCTCAGTGAGATATAAAAGCAAGACAAAAGTGGAAAAAATAGATGATGATCATCAAGGTGTTAGAACAAATAAAGAGAATGGTTTCTTGTTGCATTTTATAGCAACCAGTCTTAGGGACAGTCAAGATGGTAGATGCACACTCATAAAGGTATATTCTATATATTGAAGCCATAAGTGTGAATTGCAGGCAGTTTTAACCAAGAAGAGGGCTAAAGGAAAAATATCATTCTCCAACAGAACCATACAACAGGAACAAAATGAACAGTTTGAAAGGAGGAAGCTAACAAGTCCTTGTTAATGAAAAAGATTAATAAAATAAGGTATTAGGTATCCCTTTTGGAAAGGGGTGAAGTTAGTACTTTGTATAGAGCAATAATATCTGTTTGCTGAACTGCTGCACACATAGCGTTGAGCTTTGTTATTTCCTTTTATTCAGACTGATGATTTTGCTAATGCATTTTCCCCTTGGGTGTGTCTTCCAAAGTGACTCCTCCCTAACTCCTTATACACAGGCCTTTCTACTGCCAGCAGATGAGGTCATGACTTAGCATTTTGGGTGACTGGACAACACATTCTCACTGGGACTGCCACAAAGCTGTGCTACTGTCACCCTTCAGACCACTCTTAGTGACATGTTTAACCATGGCTATACCAGAGGCACAGCTGTCAGTTGATTACTGTTCTTTTTGTGAGTTCCTTGTGTGTCATTGTGTTACAAGCAGGCTCATTTCACAGAGCATGCATCCCATCAGAAAGGCACCTTTGCTTATACCAGCTGCAAAACTCGTTTTACACAGCCTGTATTAGTCCATCACAGGAGTACTGTGCATTTTGCATTAAGTAAAGGATATGCTATTCTGGTTTCTTTGATGATGTTGTGAAAGGTGGGCTAGCAGTACAATCCTGATCATTGTCCCACCTTTTCCTCAGTCTGAGTAATCAAAGCAATTCCACTAATCCCTTCATAGGGATGAGAGAGGCTTAGTTGTGTTCACGACAATGCCTTGCTGTTTCTCAGTTGGGGCTTTATTCATAAAATGGTGTCTGAGGCAAAAGGACACTTTGGGGGTGCAGTCTTGAAAATTTGGCACCTCAGTGAATTTAATATCTCTGCATTGTCCTGAAATATAATTTCATTAAGAGACGAATCTTTTTGGTCATAACCAAAAGTCACATGATGCCTGAGATGGCCACCTAAAAAACAGACTAGACAGGAATAAGGAGATAAAGGTAGGTATTTATTTGAAGGGCCTTCAAAGGTACGCCCTGGGCAGGTCAAAGGCTATACCCAAGATGGACTCCGAGTCACAAGTTCTTCACACATTTATAAGTTTGGTTCATTTGCATATCAGGGTTGATTGTCCAATTAAAACTTCAGTTAATGATGTCATTTCCCCCAAGTCTACCCTCCTTTCTAAGATTTGGGTTTACACATTTTGGGCCTGGGAAATCTGGGTGTCCTTGGACTACAAACTTACAGAGGCTTGTTATGTCTAACCAGCATGAGAGAACAGCAGCTCGCAGGCTACAAGAAACTTCAGAGTTACACACTAGGTAGTATAGGATTAAAAAAATATAAAAGTTAAAACTTAAAGGCATCACACAAAGGCTTTAGAGGTTTCTCAGTGGAATTCAGTGCCTCATGATTTCAGGGAAAGACTCATTTAGGATTTGGGTTTTCTTATGGACATTTTCAGGAATGATTGAAAAGATGACTGCAAGCCACCAACACCTTGTTATCAGGAACATTCCAGGGTAGATATTATATTTCTGTAAAATCTTTTTGACTCCTGAGATGAAAAATAGTCTTCCAACACAAATCATGGTTAATGGCAAGTCGAATATGAGTCGGCAGTGCCCTGGCAGCCAGGAGGACCAATTCCGTCCTGGGGGGCATCAGGCACAGCATCGCCAGCCGGGCAAGAGAGGGCATTGTCCTGCTCTGCTCTGCACCGGGGTGGCCTCACCTCGAGTGCTGGGGGCGGTTTTGGGTGCTGCAATATAAGGTATTAAACTATTAAAGAGCATCCAAGGGAGGGCAACAAAGATGTTTCAAGGGCCTCGAGGGGAAGCCGTGTGAGGAGTGGCTGAGGTCACTTGGTCTGTTCAGACTGGAGAACAGGAGACTGAGGAGACATCTCACCAGAGTCTACAAATTCCTCATGAGGGGAAGGGGAGGGGCAGGCACCAATCTCTTCTCTGTGGTGATCTGCAACAGGACCCAAGGGAATGGCCTGAAATTGTGTTGGAGAGGTTTAGGTTGGATATTAGATGAAGGTTCTTCCCCCAGGAAGAACCCCAGAAGGTTCTTCCCCCATTGGGCACTGAAACAGCTCCCCAGGGAAGTGGTCACTGTACCAAGCCTAACAGAATTCAAGAAGCATTTGGGAAATACACTCCAGCACATGGTGTGACTCTTGGATATGGTCCTGTGCAGGGCCAGGAGTTGCACTCAAGGAGTCTTGTGGGAGTCTTGTGAGTGATGTTCTGTGATTCTGTGATTCTGTGATTTTAAACCTGAGCTGATATCTCTGTAAAAGTTTACCAGTATATTAAAAATTAGTTTGTGATTCAAACCACCAAATACAGTACCAAATACAGTAAACATAGTACTGCTTGAGAAAAAGGATTTCTGGTGTTTTTAAACTGCTAAAACTTTAGTTTGACTGGCTTGACCTGTATTTGAGAACTGAACAGTGCAGAGGAATTAATTTTCTCCTCTTATAGTCTCTTAATCACTGTCCAGGACATGTTCCAGTATTGATGACAACTGAAAGCCCCAAAAGACGGCCTTTACAAGAGAGCGCAGGATAAACAGCCCTGCAGCCAGTTACTCCAAACTCTCAGAATAGTGAAGATGGCTTCACTCCAAAATTATCACAACAGAGACCACACAGATGGGAAGATAAAAGTTCCCTCGGTAAGCTGCTAACAATGCAGACCATTTTGCTCTGCAATGCGGGGATGCACAGGTAAGCCACCTGTGTTCTCACGACGTCACTGAAGCAAAGGCCAGGGGCCGATTTCTTGATGGGTGCTCTTTTATTATCATATATCAGGTGTCACCTGCAATTTCATGTCTCGGGCAGTAAGAGAGAATCCGTCTGTCATCTTCCAGAGAATCTCAGTGAAATTTCTTTTCTTTTGAAACTGAGACCATTACACTGGTGAAGCAGATATAAGATAGGCCAGATGTTAAAAAATAATTCCAAAATCCTTAAGGAATTTTTTTAAAAGGGATTTTTTTGGAACGGAGCTGATTTACTGCCACATTTACTTCATGAACAGAGACTGTATCTCATTCAGTAAGATGCAACTAAACAATAGATATGCCTGGATTTATTCTGCTCATCACATAAGATCTCCAAAGCATCTAAATAATTTGTAACTCTTTTAAAATTAATAGCTGAACATGCCAGTGTAAAATTGGCAGGTGAAGATAAAAAAACTCACTCGGTATTTTATACTTTGAAATTCCAGCTTTTCTTCTGGTTTGGAAGACTTTCTGGTGTCACTTCTGAAATTCCGGGGTAGCTTTGTGGGACACAGGTCTCCCATACTTATTTTCTCATGGATGTGGCAGGCTCCTAGATGCAGTGCCAGGCCTGTCCTGTGAGCCACTGCATCTTTAACAATACCTTTGTAGCATCCACAGGAAATTAGAGGGAAAGCATGTCTCATCTGCTCCATGTCATGCCCTGCTAGTGAAGAAGTTATGATCAGCTCTTCTCTCACTTCAAAAAATTTTCAGGGCTTAGAAGAGTATGTCCAAGGCTGATCAGGCACCTTTTCTGCCATCTTTTCTCTAATCATGTAGTGGCAGGAATATCATTAAGAGAAGTAATACTACTTGATAAGCCAAATTTCTGTGAACGCTTTCAGCATGATACTCATTGACATAAAAAAGTAACTATGGTTAAGCCCAAATATTTTCGGTGTGTTGTTATTTTCATCACAGTTTTGAAACACCAGGGCATTTTCTGGTACTGTTTATGATTGATTCTATAAATTTCAACAATTGCAAATTGTTAGGAAAACTTTATGATGTTATCCAAGAAGCTGACTTACTTATACTAATAAAAGGTGACAAAACTAAGTTTGTATTATGTGGCTGAAATTAACTTTGTTATTTTAAAGGATATTTTACATTAATCTTGGAGTCTTATGCTCTTCCTTAATTTTAGTTATAAAATAATTTTTGCAAAGGTTGAATTTAACTTTTATTCTGGCTATATATGCACAGAACCTTAATGCAAGAAATTAAAATAAATCAGGTTCAAACCTCACATTTATGTCTAAGTTTAGCCTCAGCTTAAGAAACTCAAAAGGGAAAGTTGAAGATGAGCTGATTAGTGTATCTTTCAGGTTTTGTTGTCAGAAAAAAAAGTCCTTGTGTAAATTGTGTACATTTTATATATTATACACATTTTTTAAGCTGAAAAACATTTTCAACCTGGCACCTCACTGCCTTTATGAGCTGTAACCAGCTGCACAAGTCTAATTCATACAGGGAATAAGTGTGTGGAATCACAGGTTGCATACACTGTGCAGCTATGAAACTATAAATCTTAGTTCCTTCAGGGGAAAAGATATATATGACCTGGACTTTTTGTTCAACCAGGAGAGTCAGTTCAGTAGTCCCTTCCAATGCCCTGGGCAGTTAGTTTCTCTGCTTAGTCATCTAAACCTTTCAACAACAGGGAAAAGTCTGGATTGTGTGACTCTGCTTCACAAAAGCTCTGTGCACATAGCCAAAATGATGTCTTAGGAATTGGAACAAATTAATAAAATTAGTGTTAGCAAGTTATTATGCCTTATTTATTAATGGATTCAAATATGAAACTTAATAGTATTATCATATTACTAATTAGTTACTATGCAGAGTCTGCCATTCATATCACAAGGGGAGAAGTTATTAGACATGATACCTTTTTAAATGTAAGGTTTTAAAGAAGTCCTGGTAGATAGCAAACTGGTATCTGTCTTACACACTGAGCAAGTTGATGGAATGCCATAGTAAATAGAGATGTTATTATTAAGATATTCTTAAGACTAAGACACTTGTATTTTAAGATATCACTAAGGTAATTATTATTATTAGATAAAACTTGAAAATTTTAATATGAAATATGCAGAGAGAAATCATGTCTCACTAACTTACAGGAAAATTCTTTTGTGGAGTCAGTGAACAATAGATAAAAGTGACGAAAATTCCTTTAGTATACCTTGAACACTAAAAACTTCCAACAAAGGATTATAAAAATCTGGACTCTCATAGTTCCAAGTCATCTAAAAGCAGCAGAAATTAATAGTTATTTTTTACAGTGCAAAGGAGTTAACAGAGGAATTCCTTGCAGATCAGTGCAGAGACTTTGTTATTTAACATATTTATCAGTTCAGTGGAAGAGTGTTTGGTACAGAAATCGTGGTCTAAAATTATTCAGATTACTTAAAATGAAAGCTGAGAAGACTTGTGGAGGATGTCACAACACTGTGAATGAGAAATAAAGCGGCAGATGAAATTCATACTGATGAACACAAGGTTATGTAAATAAAAAAAAATATAGGCAATAAACTAGCCATTGCCATTGAAGAAAATATCCTGGAGTTATAAAAATTATATAAAAATATAATTTCCTTAGCAATAACCAAAAAAGAAAATAAACATTAAAAATTATTAGG
>VYZQ01062433.1:233126-234795 GCA_013400655.1 Mystacornis crossleyi | reverse complement strand
CCCACCACACCACCGCCTTGACCTTCATACAAATGAAAGATCCACACAGAGGCCAATCCAAAGGGACAAAAAACAGGATCAAAAGGGGACATCGAGGTCTCTGGGGCGTTCTGCTGGACATTGAACATCGGGAACATCTCTGCAACATCCCTGCTCCGGAGAAGAAGATCCAGCGTCGGCCCTGCAGCATCTGCCCGCGAACCCCCTGTGCCTTAGGCCATCCAAGAAAAGCTGAAATCACTTAGTACCAGGAGTGCGCTCCTGTTTTTATCAAAGGCACGGGATGGTAATTTTAGCTCGTCTTAAAAGGTTCGCAAAGCCGTGTGTTATAAATTATTTGTGATGTGACGGTAGATAGGGTTTGGTTTGGGGTAAAAAATCCTTATCACCAGCTGTGGTGGTGCTGTTCTTGAAAGCTGGAAGCGTTGGTTCTAAATTATTCACCCAGTAGAATATTAAGTAAGGAGTCCACACATACAAAAAAAAGACACCAAAACAAAACAAAACAAAACAAAACAAAAAAAACCCCAAAAAACCAAAAAAACCCCACCCCAAACAACAAAACAAACCCACAACCCACTACATGATATTAAAGAACTGAAAGNGTAAAGACCAGTGTTATAAACTGCCACCTTTACAGGTGATGAGGGAAAGTTGTTATGCTTTTATCACCCTAAATGTTGGTTTAACTCAGTCAGAATGAGTCCAGATACTGCTGAAGGCAGCCGGAGCTGGAAATGACAGGTTAGCTGTGCTTGTGTGCTGCTGACAGCTAAAACACATCCTCAGCCCTGGGGCACTGGACAGCCGAACTGATTCTGGGGCTCAATTTTCAGATCTAGGGAGCCTAAAGTGAAATATTTGAGTGTGTGAGTAAGGCACTTTAATACTACCGTGATGTCAGTCTGGTTACCAAATTAGCACTGGGCTGCACAAAATGAGTATTTTGGTGACTATGGATTTAGACGGTTATAGGCAATCGATGGTAAAGATTAAACTCTGGACTCAAACATGAAGACAAGTTATTCAGCATGGGCTTTGCTGATTGTCTGAAAGTCTAACATGCTTTCTCTTCTTCACATCTCCTATTCAGTTCTTAGATATGCTGAAAATGAGACCCGAGGCACTGACTTTCCAAGGCTGATGACCAAAGGGAACATTCCTGTGCATCACCTGTACAAGGGGTAAGAAACAAATTTTTGTAACTGCCCTTTTTTGTAACTGTTATGAGGCAAAAATCATAAAGATGAACCTTTTTGAAAGCATAGAGATGGACCATGCAATGCAAAGCCTGCACACCCAGCCATAAAATCACACGGAAGTTTTCAAGAGAAATTTCATGTCTGAGTTTATGTGGGAAGGTCATGGGCAGACTAGTCCTGGGTCTGGGATTGACTCATCTCAGATCTCCGGTTTGCCCCTTTTCCTTCTTACTCGGTGTGAAAGTGTCAGAAAAAAGTTAGAAATTGTTATACCGTTATAATGGTAGTGTTGTTAGGTAGCTAATAATTGTTATGTTGATAACGCACGTACTGTTAATAANAACAAAACAAAACAAAACACAACAAAACAAACCCCAAAAAACCAAAAAAACCCCACCCCAAACAACAAAACAAACCCACAACCCACTACATGATATTAAAGAACTGAAAGCACAAAGTGGTCAATC
>VYZQ01062433.1:188126-228126 GCA_013400655.1 Mystacornis crossleyi | reverse complement strand
TCAGTACTGCCATCAGCAGGTCCTTCAACATCTGGTTCTTCAGGCCATTTTCAGTCATTGATACCTCCCTGGTCGTTGCTCTCAGGGAGAATGAAATAGGGACAAAATAGATTGAGAGTAGAAAGTTTTTTATTTCTGATGTCTCAGAATGGATTTGTCAGAAGCATAAAGCAGAGGTGGAAGGGAGAGGGAACAGATTTTTAACACTGGACCAATCCACAGGGATGTAACTTCATGAGTTAAAGTTTGACAATGTATGCAGGTGGAACTTTGATTCCTAGTTTCAGGATCTGAAATCAGTCATCAAAGGTGGGTTTGTGTCTGTTTGAAGTCACAGACTGGGTCAGAACAAGACCCAGCAGACTACTGAGCTCTTGTGGACTACATGCAGTTGTGTTGTACGCAGACCTTTTCTTTAATCTGTGTGTGGAAAATCTGCTGTGCATGGAGAGGAGGGGTGTTATTTTAGATTAATATCCGATATAATTTAACTAGAATTAATTCTTCTCCAGAGTTTGACACTTCTGACCTAAATTCCATGTGCTGAGATCTAGAGAAAATGATAGAGAGTGCATGAGTCTTGCAATCCAGAAGGAGTGTTATCAGTTTAGAGTACTTTAGGATGTTGGAATGGTTATTCTTTAGTGCTAGATTTATTCTATTGCCTACACCTTTTGTGACAAACAGCTCCTCTTTTAAAGAGGTCCTGGCGTAAAGAAGAAAGTAGTCCAGATTTTTTTTGTTTGTAGGACTGTAACATAAACATCCGCAGCTGTCAGTGATCAGGAAAGTGCCTGACAATCTGTATGTGTTGCAACGGGCACATCGTTTCATACCCAGTAATTCCCCAGCACTTTTCACTTTGCTTTATAAGGGTGGAGGAATCTCTGAAAAAAATGCATGCCTACAGAATATATATGTTTTTAACAAAACCTAAATCTGCTCAACCTTCCAATTGAGAAGTGATGAAAACCCGGCTTGGTATCTTAAACAACTCAGATAACCAAAAAAACTGTAGGGACTTTTAACACCTTATTAGCTGCATTAAGAATTGTTACTGCAATTGATGTTACCAGGATATGTGATGTATTCTCATAATGAACTGCTTTTCAGCCATCCTGAGGTGTCTCATATGTCAGTCTGGAGGCTGCGATCCTCCAAACAGATAGGAGTAATGAAGGTGTGTCTAGCACTAACTGAGCATGGAGTGCATTTAAAAAATGAAAACAATAATCATGCTAAATAGGACTGTTGCTGGAAGCCATTAGTATCTATCAGATGAGCTGTGGAGGCACTGACAGAAATAGTTTAATATATTGTCAAGGGTGGTTTTTAAAGTGTTCAACCCTGTAGTGTATGAGACACTTCAGGAAGCTGGCTGAGCATTTCATCACTCTCAGGAGGTCCAGTCCTTTCTCAGGGACAGCAAAGTTTAGGATATGGGAATGGGTTGAACAGATCTTCCACCTCCTCAGTGCACACCCTGCACTGGCCATGCTCTCCTGTGCCATCTGCAGCCTGTGTGGGGTGACAGCTCTGCCGGTCTGCCCGGAGTGCCTCAGATAAAGGGGAAAAAGAGCAGGGAAAACATGGAAATAGCATTGCAGGGGAAACTGGGAGATAGTCCTCAGTGCTGAGGACAGCTTCCAGCAGCGCTGAGACCTACCTGCTCCCTTCAGAACAGCGACAATTTATGCCTACATTCTCCCTGTTTTTTCAAAAGAGGTGGGTAATTACATTTATTATCAACAACAAGCTATGTTAAAGAACATACACTTCATTGTTGCAAGGAAGTTTTGTCATGGGAATTTATTTTATAGGCACACTGCTAAAATTCACTATTTCAAGTGTTGATACTGAGTGGGAATGAATGTTTTGAAGAGGCACATACATCCAAGGAAGCCTTCCAACCATGAATATTAATAAAGTCTGAGCTGAGATCCTGTCTGACAGATGACCAGCTCCATGCCATCCATTGCACTGCAACATGTTCTTGAGCCTCAATTTGTCAGCAATAAAAGTCAGCTTGCGTAAACCTTCTGTTAGGATAAGTTGCAGCATTGTATGCACGAGGCATATGATAGTGCAACCCCTGAAAATCAGAGAGCTACACTGTGGATGAGTTCTGGTGTGTAGCTCCCCACCTGCTTCCCACTCATCAAATGACTCTCCAAAAGCACCTGGCGCAGTGTGTATGGACCCTGCACTGTGTGAGATGGTGAAAATGTTGTTGTTGCAGGCCATGCTCCTTCTGCCTGAAAGGAGGCTTTAACGAGGTGGAGGTTGCTCTCTTCTCCCAGGTAACGAGGGATAGAACAAAAGAAAATGGCCCCAAGAGAAGGTTTAAATTAAATATTAGGAAAAATTTCTTCATGGAAAAGGTGGTCAAGCAGTCAAATGGGGGAAGTGGTGGAATTGCTATCCCTGGAACTGTTCGAAAAACATGTACATGTGGCACTTGGGGACACGGTTTAGTGATGGGCCTGGCAGTGCTGGGTTAATGATTGGACTCAATGATCTTAGAGGTCTTTTCCAACCTAAACAATTCTCTGATTCTAATATTCTAGACACTGTGATGGTGGTAGAGACAAGATCTTGGCAAGAAGATGGATATTTGATAGTAGAGTGTCCTTCAGGGTTTAATCATCACAGCGCAAGTGGTGCCGTCACTGCTCTAGAGGCACATAGATAACAGTTTTCAGGCCTTAAATACAGCAGGGATGTTCCCTGGTCACTGGTGTGAATGCCAGTGTCTGGAGTCCTGTCTGGAGGAACGGGGACAATTTGAGAAGAGCTTGGATCAGATCAACAACTGCCAGAGAGGAATTACTGAAGGTTTTCGGGAGGAAGGATATCTAGATTAAAAAGCCCATCAAATACATTTAAAGTGTTACACCTGCATTATGTTTAAATGGTTAAATACACAGGGGTTATGAATATACAGGGATTATAGAGAGTTGTGCTAGGGAATGAAATATGAATGTAAATAAGAACTTGCTTGGCTCAGAGGAGCCTCTGAAGAGTGTTTGATGGGACCAGCTGACCAGGAGCCCTTAAAGGGCATTTTAAAACTCAGTCCAATCCAGAGGCTGGGTTAAACACATTGTGGAAGTGTTTCTGAAGGGAAAACATTATGCAGATTGGCTCTCAAATGAGTGGGAGCAGAGGAATGTTACTACTATATTTACTCCAGCCTTTATATGATTGTACACTAATGTATACACATTATTAGTATTTATTTGTATTGCAGTAGCCAGTAGCTACTACTGCACTACATTTCTATTTTGCCAGCCACTGTATAAACCTATAATTAAAAAAAAAATGCTGCTTTATAGGGTTTATATGGTCTCAGCAGATGATTTGTAAATATATTGTTGCTATCAGTTCTTTCTAGTTCTGCAGTATGGCTATTAGCACTTATGGAAATGTCTGTGAAGTAAAGAAATAAGTCTTAGTACAAGTTGGCATTCATCCATGAAGATTTAGATACCTAATTTATAAACATTTAGTAAATATGAATTAATCTTGACATGCTGGATTTTGTGCTGAATTAAATAATCATACTTACAGTCTATAATGCACTTGGACAATAGGTAAATTAGTCCTTCATTAAAAAATCATGAAGGAAAATGCATAATCTGCAGCAATACCCAGAGGAAAAATTACAGTTATTTGAAATAAAAACACTATTGTTAGCAAATTTGTGGAGGTTGTTTTTTCGTTTGGCTTCTGGGTTTTTGTTGTTGTTGGGTTTTTTTTAAACAGTGTTATAGATCTTCCTGTGTATTGTCTCTATCATGAGACTTCCAGTTGAGAGTATTAACTAAATACCCCAGGTTTAATTGGAAGTCTGAGGTAGAAAAACTGTAAATCTCCTTTCAGTCATTTGTCTCTGCACTGCCTGCTTCTCAGCGGCAGACAAAACAGAATGTGCTTTTACATCTGATTAATGCAAACGAAAGCTGTGATTAAAACATCCTTGAATTCTTCTGTCATACAGCACAATTTAAAATTGTGAATTATCCTTCAAAACAGCACAAGTAGTGCAATTGCACATTAACATAACAGCAAACCTTATTTACACAAGCACAAATGTTGTGTAAATTGGCCTTTAAGTGGGTTTTAAATGGCAATCACTTGGTAGGTGTTTTCAGAACTGCTAAATAAAAAAAATAGCTATAGTGCAATATTTTACAAATGAATACTTTTAATGGGCCTATTTTCAATTGAATTGACTATGAGAACAATGAAGGCAGAAAATGACAACAGTTATTTAATCTGGGATGCAATATAAATACTGGAACACTTTTAAATTGTTCAGCATCTTGTAGCAGAAAGTATTTGTGAAAGTCAAGTGGTTATTAAGCTTATGAACTCCCTGCTTTGCCTTTCTATCATGTGCAGCCGTAAGCTTGGGGACATACACAGATATGGGGCAAGAGAAATTCAGACCAAGGGTGTCTGCTTTTACGGTTTTCACAAAGCATAAACAGGACTGATTATTGCTCCTCATGGTGAGAAATTGCTCTCAACAGCTTCGGGGGGAAAGGGCTCCAAATCAGAAATAATCCCCGTAATCCCAAGGGAAATGGTCACCACCCAGTGCACAAGTCTGTGGATGGGACCCACCCAAGGGCACTTAGGGAGCTGGTGGAAGGGCTCACAGAGCCACTCTCCATCATTTACCAGCAGTTCTGGCTCACTGGGGAGGTTCCAGGTGACTGGAGGTCAGCAAATGTGTTGCCATCCACCAGAAGGGCCAGAAGAAGGATCAGTGCAGTGATTGTCCCCCTGTATTCGGCACTGGTGAGGCCACACCTCAAATCCTGTGTCCAGTCCGTCACTACAAGAAGGACATTGAGGTGCTGGGAAGTTGAGGCAGGTTGCACTTGCCCGGAAACCATGCTGCGCCTTGCTGTCTGAGGTGTCCTGGAGCAGACTTTTCATTACAGCAGTAACTGGCAGAGATTTGTTACAAAAGTAACAAAACCAGCGCTGGCACTCCCTCGCAGGGAGGGGATTGCANAGAAAACTCAGTTAAAGAGAGTCTCTCTGTGTGTGCAGATACAGGGACTCTCTGGGAAAGGTTTAACTGCATGTCTGACTTGGAGGGTGGGGCCAGTCTCTTCTCACACATAACAAGTGACTGGACAAGAGGAAAGGAGTTGTGCCAGGAGAGGTTTAGACTGGATATTAGGAAAAAATACTTCTCTGAAGAAATGTGAAATGAAAAGCATTGGAACTGGCTGTCCAAGGAAGTGGTGGAGTTAAGATTCCTGGGGGGACTTAAAAGATGTGTAGATGCTGCGCTTGGTATGTGTGTTCCTCTCACATGTTTCTCCTGGGTCAGAATGGGGCTTAGCTGACTCAGAACTGAGATCTGGTTTTTTCCTCTAATTTTGAACCTAATTCTATAAGTAAAGGGTGATTAGCTATGACGTGTGTTGAAGTGTGCTCCTCTGTGGGCTAAAGGAGTCCACAACAAAAAGCATGGGCAAACAGCTGGGAATGGAGGGCTCTGTTCCTGGGACAGGGGTCACCACTGGATGCAGTCCTGTCATACCTGAAACGGAAATTTGAAATTGGATCCATTTGAATTCAGCTTATGAAGGAAATCTTCCAAAGCTGCTGTCAAATACTAGGTATCAAATGCAAGGTGCAAAATGATGAAACAAGAACATTTTAACAGAGGAGATGTCATTTTCTCTCCTTTTTCAAACAGCAATTATTCTGTCTGTTACTCTGGATCAGCCACTGGAATTACACAAGCCTAAAACTTGCGTGAAATCAGAAACACGATGGTCTAAGGCTTCATTCTCTGCACCATACGAGCAGGCAGCTTGCAATCAGCCCTGATATATAAAGAATGTTTACCAGAGTGATATTTAGAGGTTTTATGCTGTTGTATTCAAGCTAATATTTCAACTGGTTCTAATCAGCTTGGATTCATATCCCCAGTGGTTTCTCACAAATAAAGGATTTGAATGAATCAGGCACCAATCAGTCCCTGATAAGATTTAGCGGTGTTTGTCCTATGTTTGGCATTATGCCTCCTTTTTGTTTGTAATATGTGCTTTTATACTCGCTAGTCTCTATTTTTAAGTGTGATTACAGCATTCGCTTTCTCTTCTGTTTCTCCCTTAGTGACATCAAGACTTGCACTAATAGTTATTTAGATTTATTTACTCCTGGGACACGGGCACATGCTAATTTCTGATGTAGTGGTTTCAGACTTCTTGTCCTTCAGCTAGTCAGTTCTCCCTCTGCTCCAAAAAATTTTTTCTTGGGATGCCAGTACCCCTGCAGTATTTCGGTGCAAA
This sequence comes from Mystacornis crossleyi, assembly GCA_013400655.1. Lineage (NCBI taxonomy): Eukaryota > Metazoa > Chordata > Aves > Passeriformes > Timaliidae > Mystacornis > Mystacornis crossleyi. The sequence continues at coordinate 221,806 of VYZQ01062433.1, read as the reverse complement.
GTGAACCATCGCAGACCACCTTTATTCTACCCTTGTCCTTATGGCTGTAATACTCATTTGCCCTTCATTATCGCCTCCCTAATGTGCTACTTCATGTTCATTTTGTGCCTGGCCTGAAAGCAACTGGGGCTCTAGGTAGTCACCTGGCTTGAACCCACAGAAAGAGAAATGAAGATACAAAAGCACCAACAACACATAAGACAATATTACCCTAAACTACCAAGCAAATGCAAGAAAAACAAAGAACCCAAAGTATTTTGTTGTACTACATGGAATTTTGTTTTGAAATGTAAATGGCTTGAACTATTAGCTGCCCTCCCTGACTTCCAGGCCAAACAGAGCAGATCCCTTTGCCTTAGGGTTTCCAGTGCCTGCACAGGCACGTGGCAAACCCCACCCAGATGCCTTGTGCAGCGAGCTTAGCCTCCAAGGGGAAGGAAAGGGGATCCTCTCTGAGGCATATCAAAGTCAGCCAGATCATATAGTCTTTATCATAACCTCTCATAAATAACTGTGCCTCTGAAATCCTTTAGATTTCTTTCTCTCGCTTTCTCTACTTGAGGGCTTTTCCCAAATCTCAGACCTCTGATGGTAAATTTCTTCTAATTTTCAGTCTAAATTTATAGCCAATTTGAATTTTATCATTTGAATATTATTTATTCATATGCTTTTGGTGTTGTGCCAACTTTACCCTTTTGCCTAAATAGATTTTCTACCTGCTGGAGAAGATGCTCCTTTGGTATATTTATAGGGAGGACTATATCACATATCTGCCTTTATTTTGCTAGGCTAAGCAAAGCTCTCTTAAAAAGAAAGGCCTCCATTTCTCAAGACATCTTCGTAACTTTTCTCTGCCTCAGTTCAGTGTGAACTTAACTTTCCTGGATGTGATTTCAGGAATAATATTCCTTGCTTTAATGTTAAGTCTGGTGCTGGGTTCACACATACAATATTTCCTTAGTTCAGCTTAAAAATACATTGTCTGATGCAGTCTAGTGCAGTGAACAGACAGATTGCAATGCTGGACATGGACACTCTAAGTTGTCTTCTCAGTCTTTTATCAGCCCCCTTTTGGAGCTGTCTTGAAAAAAATAAATAAATGTGGTCCCAAGGCCAAAGCAAAAGTTTTATGTCCCTCCATTTATCAAGGATGAACTTCAGTCTGATCTTAATGCTGTCCCAAACATCACCCAGAGACCTGCCAAGAATCCTCAGCAAGCTGATGGAGGTCCATGGTTTAAAAGGAAGTTTAATACTACTGCTAATAACAACCATCATAATAATAGCAGTAATAGATCCTTGAAAGAAGAAATACAATCCAATTTGGTTAATTTTTTAACTCTCTCCTCAGTGAAATGTCCTGAGCTATTCCTCCAAGCTCACCCCAGTGGAAAGATCATGAGTTCAGTCTTCCAGCAAAGCAGCTCATCCACACTTAAGCTCACGTAGACAGCAATCTCACTTTACAACTGAGGTTAATCGGTCATGGCTGATGAGCTTTGTTTAATGAAAGACCATTTATATAGTGCCCTTTGGATAAAGGCTCTACATTTTAGCATTCAAGGGAAGGTAAATGGAGGAAATAAAGACACACGAGAGGGGTTAAACTGCAGGGTTTGTTTTTCTGCTGCTCTTTTCCCAAGTAAGTACTATAAAATGAAGATTTCCTTCTGGAGGATTTATTATTAATATCCTTCCTTCACGTGTTTACTTTCTCAGACCCCAGGTGTGAAAATGGACTTCCGTGCACTGCCCAGAAACTTGCAGCTGTCTGCATTTAATCTGAGTAGCAGCGGCTGCTTGAGATGAACATATTAAAAATTAACTGTCTGGGTTGTGCATCTTCAATCTGAACCCATCTCTAAAATTCCCAGTGTTGTTCCACTGCTTTATCCTCTGAAATAATGTAAGGTCAGAGTGTTAATCACTCATTTTTACTATGCTGCTAATGCAGGTTTTAAATTTCAGCCCTGTATGTTTTTTTCCTGTTATGCTGAAAGCAATATAAAAATTATTAAAAAGAAACTTTGCTTCCGCTGTTCTGCACTGGTACCCAGTGCTACCTGGCAGACCTTTAAAGTGTCGATTCTGCATGACTAATTGATTGCTTCATCTGGGGTTAATTAATTAATTAGTAGCAGAGCTGCATTAAAGATTGGAGGCATTCAGAACTCCCATAATGGACGGGAGCTTTATTAGTACATAAAATGAGTGTTTAAAATCCACACAGCAACTAATATGCTCTTGAGGCTTTCATTAAACAAACCTATAAAATTACTTGCTTCATTATGTATTTTAGTTACTTTCTTCACATTGTACGGTATCTCTTCACCTTTTTCTTTTGCCAGCCAGTTTTAAGTGCCTATTTGAAATCAATTTCTCTAATAATGGGCTTAATGAGCTCATCAATTAAGGCTGCCATAATGGAATGTAACTGTGTGGTTTCAGTTATCAGTTAAACTCTGGAACTAATTTCCATGCTTCATCTATCAAAAATGATTGGCTAATATTGTTTAGCTTCTGCTTTAGGATGATAGGGAGACCTCGGGCCCTTCTTCACTAATGTCCGAAGGGCTGAATTTCTTCTTGGAGAAGCAGAAAGGGAGGGAGGCGAGGTGGGATGGAAAGAACAATGAGTGGAGAGATTTGGGCCTCTATCTGGATCTGGAGTAAGTGTGATCCTGTATTTCAATGCCAGCATGGTAATTAGTAGTAATGGATTACATTTTCAGACGTATTAGATAAAATGATCGTTCCACATGAAAAATCCCATTATGAGTTTCTTACCTCTCGCTCCCTCTGTCTCTCTCCTGCTTTTACTTGCTCTCTCCATTTTAATAACTACTGCCCTTTTCTGTGACCCCTTTAAATAATGGCATAAACGGTCAATAGACCTAGACATATAAATATTTCCTTAAAACAATGCCCTCACATTTATAGCAGCCAAATCTGAATTTTGGGAAATGCTTTCTCTGTACAGGAAAGAATAAATACCTCACCAAACACAAACATCTATCAAGCCAAGATAATCTCATCAACAAAAAAAGTCTAAAAAAATTTTTTAGGAAATCTTGTTAAAAAGCAGAAAAAATCAGAAAATCACAGTTTTTAATTCCTGTCTGTTTAATTTATGAATATTAGAAATATTTATTTGTTCTTGCTGTTAAGATTAGATGCGTCCAGGTTAGCATGTTATACAATTTCTAGCTGCTGTGGGATTTTACTGATTTTCTTATATAATTGAAACTTTCCAGGTTAACAGTAACAAAATGTGGCTTACAACCCAGATGCTGACTGAAACGTTAAAAACTTTTCAGCCCTCAGAAAGTTTCTGTGAACTCTGTTGTGGGTGTATTTACTTCTCTTACAACGGCATCTGTGATCTTCTGGGCATTTTCCAGGTGATTGTAAGGGATGAAGGAAGGAGACATTTTAGATGGAGAATGGCAGGCTGGAGATTGGCTGGAGGGGAAGAGCAGGGACTTTTTCAGTATAGGCCCTTTAGATTCAATGTAATGGGCTACTTTTCAAGGAAGTATCTTGAAACCAATGGCACTATGTGAGGGAGAAGATTGCATTTAGGTGTCAGAGTCTGGCTGCTACTTTTATTTTTGAGACATGAAAATTCTGTGTTACTGGACCCAGTAAAACTCAAAACTGGAAAAGTGCATAAGTACCACAAATGCCACTCCAGAAATGGCCCAGCTGAGAATTATTCCTCAAGCTTTGTTTTACAGAGCCCAGGAGGGGAGATGACTTTCAGCAGGTTATCAGCTTGAGGAAACCAAAGGGGGTCCTTGAAGGAACAGCAGGATTTTGTAAAGGTTTCCTTCTCTAAAAGAGTGATTATTATCTGGCTGTTGCTCTGAGAGTCATTTTGTAATTGAGTGTGCATTAATTTTCTGGCTCTGATCTTGCACCAGCACTTACAGTTGACTTATGTGAACTGAGTGTGTTATTTTTATCAAGTAAACTTTCCTCGCATGAATAAAATGAATACCACAAAGATTCCTCTTGTGGAGCAGCAGAAATGGTGGTAAAGCAAATAAAATCAGTTTGCAAACTTCTTTATAATAAGCATTTAAAATAATCAAGCTGTACGGTGCGAGAGTGAGCTTGGTCATACAGGTAGAAAGCATTTAATTTTTTAATAAACAAGATAACCAAATACTTTACAAATAGTTTTTGGTACAAAAATTTCCTATGTTTTGTATGGTTTTCATCAAGTTAGATTTTATAGACAGTTTTAGAAATAGGGTGTTGACAAAGGAAATTTCAAGTAAACAAACTCCAAAGAGGTCCTATAATTGTCTATAATTGTGCATTTTTAACTACTTTCATGATTTATAACTTTTCCAAGAAAAATGTAAAGAAGTTTAGTGAAGGTTGTACCTAACTGAAGGTTTAATCCCTCCTCACTTTCAGTTTGGGATGACAAAGCTTAGGAAGCCCAAAACTTCTCAAGATACTTAAAAACTGAAGGAGGAATCCTTTCTTTACATGTCATAGAGGAAGTAAGAGTCTTCAGCTCAATTTTCTTTTCTCACTGAGATGATTTTAATGTCTCTGATGTAATGTAGCTGTAACACTTGTAAAGCAAATGCTGTTCTAGTGCTGCAATTTATAAAATCACAGACAAAGAGAAATGCCAGTGATAGACATAAAGTTGTACAGTTACATCCCATGCTCTGAACTCTGATTCAGCTCCCAATTCTTTTGCAGATTCCCCTGATCATTCAGTCTTTTAAAATCTCTCACTGCCTGACTTGTCAGTGGAGATGGGGAGAGCCTGTGCCCCCACTTTGTCTGCCATTGATCTTTAATTCTGCACTTGTAAGCATTTTTCTATCTCTTTGGTTTTACATTTACAAGCAGGCTGAAAACTCAGTTGCCCAAGGGTTGCCTCCATCACAACGTCCATCGTGTCTCTGCCTTCCCCGCAACCACTGCAAGGAGCTTCTGTGGGCTGTGGTTGGCCCATTTCCCGTCTTGCAGGACACCAGGTCATGGACCAGGTGGGCAAGGATCTGACAGTGGGACCAGCCCTTTTTACAAGTCAAGAACCACAGGCAGCAGTGTATCCTCAAAAGCAGTGATCTTTGGCAAATCCTAGAGTAGGAAAGGACTCAGTGAACTCCAGTAGTTTGCTGCTGGTTTGTAATCTTAAGGGCAGACAAACATCATTTTCACACCTTGTCTTAGGACCTGTGTTGGCCTTTACTCTGCTTTATCCACCCCATACTCTTCAGCTTTCATTTTTTTTAAAGACAAGGTGACTTGTAACCAATTCCAACTAAGATAGCAGGTTTATTCTGAATCCTTGATGGCTTCTCCCCCCTACATTCTTCCCTTTAAAATAATATTGCTATTATTAGAAGGCATTCAAAACAGGGAGACAGTGTCACCGTCCTCCAAGGTTTCATTCTCTGTGCTTCGATAGGTGCTATACCTTTGTCACAGGATAAGAGAAAGGGAAGATGGCAGGCCTCAAAGCTGTGCATGAAAGAACTCTAAATAATGGTAATAATAGGTATTTTTAAAAGTCTATCTTTAAGGGTTGAGTGGGCTCTCTGTGCCCCATTTACGCCTTTTTAATTCTTGAACAATAGCTGTGGGGTTTCTTTTGCTGCAGCACAGAGCGAGGTTAAACATTATTTCTGTAACAGCCTTTTGTTTCCAGCTCCCATGGAGAGAGGGGGGAAAAATTGAGATAAAGAAGTGTTATTAAAATTGTGACACACGGCTCTGGGAGTACGTTAAAGATAGAAGGAGCCAGGACGTCAGGAAAGAAATAATGAAATGCAAAAATCACCCAGACTGACAATTGGGAGCCTATGTAGCAGCTTAGCCTGTTGGTCCAAGGCTATTTGTCATAATCAGCAGCACTTTTCTCATTAGCAAAAAGCCATTACCAGTGGACTTTATCAGCAGCTGTGAGTTATCAAGGGGCACACAGCAATCCTAGCGTGTAGTCGTGGGGTTCAGCCAGGGTCCGGCTGCTTTAATAAGCCGCCAACTCTTTCCCCAAGTTCCCAGTCAGGTGTCACTGCCATTCCTGGTGAGGCAGCTGAGTGCGGTCTATTAACCACCTCACTCCAGCACCTTCCCACACCCCAGCACAGGGGCAAAGCCTGTGCCCCTCCTCCTCGCTTTCCCTTTCCTCCCAACCAGCTCAGGGACCAGCTGGGCTACGTCTTCCCCTCCTGCCGGGACCAACCCTTCTCTTCTCCTCCGCTGCTCTTTTCCAATCTATGCCCACTGCAACTTGCTCAGTCTCCTTGCAGCCACCAAACTGTTCTTCTCTTTCTTGCTCCTTCTTCTCCATTTTCTTTCCACATAAAGCTGTACGTACTCACTCCTCTTTCGCCTCCAGTGCCAACTTCTTGGAGGTGGCATCCCAAACCTGCTCCAGCTGTTGTGAGTCTGCTGATGGAACATGGTTATTCAGCTGCGTCTGAGCTCAGATGGAGATGTTCTCCCTCTACTCTGTGTTCTGTGTGTCTTGTGGGATGGATAGTCCTATCATACCTTCTTAGGACATATTTAGACTTTTCATTTCTGTAAATATTCTCCATGACCTTTTCCAGAGGTCATGTCTTGTCTCCAACAGGCAACTAGAGCGAAAAATTGCCCTTTTTCTGTCCAGGCTGTGGTGTCTCCATGACAGGTGGCATTGAGCAGAGGTGACCCATGGCAGGTTCTGGGCCTAGAGCAGGGGTAGGAGCAGCTTCCAGGCTGGGAAAACTGGAGCTCAGCACCATCCTGGCATACACACATCCTTTCAGTGCTGCTTGGATACAGACATCCAGGGAGAGGAGAAAATGTATTCAACAACTTTATGAGGTGCATCCAAAGTGTCCTTTTATCCCAAGGAAGGAAATATGCCTCTCCTGCTCACCTTTTTTCAAAGGGTAGTAAAATAAAGGTTTAAGTTCTTGTGAGGAACTCCTCTTTTGAATGAGAGGAAATTCAAAGCAATTCAGCGCCAGCTTCACTTTCTTCACTGTGACTGGAGTGGGAAATTGGAGACATCTTAAGAAAACAGCAAATAGTAGCTCAGGGAATGCACTGGGAGCTGAAAATGTCCATCTGTGTATGGGTGTGGTCCTCAGTTCGCTGCTCCACCAGAGCCTGCTAGAATCATTACAGGTCATGAACTGAAGGATTTGAGTGGATCTAAAATCTAATGAAGTCATTGAAAAGACTCTCATTGACTTCAGGAGACTTTGGCGGAAGTGCTAATTGAGGGGGAAAATATAACCTTGCACAAAGCTAAAAATTATACTGGTATGAACAAACCCCTGTACTTGAAAGAGGTATGGAAATGTGAGATGTTCTAGGTTGATTTAAGGACATCCCTATTTTCCATCTTTTGTTTAAATTGGCTCTAAACACACCCTTAGCTATACTAATTTAAATTGATGCACAATCAAATAATTGGTGCTGTCAGAAAACATCTGCAGAGACCATGGGTAGCAGTTATTTCACCTTGCACTGGAATTTGCCATTTGGATACCTACACTGGAAGTGGCTCCCCTGGGAGGCACTTCCAGGGCATGGAATATCAAACCTCTTCGAGGCACCCTGAATTGTTCAACATATCTGCTGGTTGCCGCCCTTGGGGTAAAAAAGGCGCAGATGAATGAATTTATCAATGACTTCAATTACATAGAGAGGTCAGATCATCTTGCCCTGCCCGATTTCATTGTCATGTCTCCTGCATCAACATAAGAAATAAAATCTCAGGAAAAAAGTTGGATCTTGAGTTGACAAAATATTTGTTTAACTTTAAAAACATTAGTAATATTCTGACTTTATATGTCAAAGTTAACAAATTAAAAGGCTTTACTGAGCCAAGGCAGTCCCAACATATGATGCTTTGAATATTTGTAAATAGGAGATTTTTAATAGTATCATGACACCTTTTTTTTTAATTTTTAAAGCAGGACTATTGCACAAGTTGGAAATCCACTCATTACTGCCTGCAATGTGCACCACTATCTCTGATGGGCTGTAGGAAATTTTTTCCACTATTGTCCTATGGTACGGATAGGTAAGTGTCACATTTGATGTGGAAAAATACTAAAAACATCATCAGGTTCTAACTTTTGGAAACTGGAAGGAAAGGCTGAAAGAGCAGACTGCCTTCATGCTCATTTTCTTTCCTTCCTATTTAAGTTCTATGAAGTATTTTTGAGGTATTGTCTGGGAAATCATGTTATGCAGGACCATAAACAAATAACTAGGTTGCCTCAGACCATAAAAAAATATCTGGTGTGGTGGGGCACAGGGGGATGGCAGTGCCTGGTGTGGTGGGAGCAGCCCTCAGCTCATGGGTGCTTGAGAGCCATCCAACCTGTCAGCTCCCAGGAGAAGAAGGGTGAAGGAGATATCCAAACAGGGACCACAACCTGGCTCTAAATATATTAAGAAGGAGATTTTTTCCTTCCCTCTTTTCTGATCTCTTAACCACACATCTACAGTGAAAAACTAACTGCTATGGTTTTATACATATGATCGGTACTACAGAGGATACACACTCCTCTGCAAGCATTGCTGCTTGGAAACATCTGCCAAGAGCTTGTTCTCCCAGGAAATCCACACCAACCACTGGCTAGGTGACTACTGGGTTAGTAGGAAAGGGGGCTCAGGAACCAGATTTTGTAGATATTACTTTCCCTACTATTAGCTGTACAGGCATCAAACCTTCACTATGTTTTTACCTCCTCCGCCCTCCTTTTGGGGTTTCTTTTTATTTTTAACAAGTAAAATGTTGATAACAGGCAGCTGGACTTAATGATCATTTTAGGTCACTTCCAACTGAATTATTCTATTTTGTAATATGCATATTTCACATACATACATTCTGTTATCTGAGATTACAGGGAGAAAGCAGGTTGTTCATAGTTTGGAAAAGTTGTCAATTTATTTGCACTGTGAAGAGCTGAGATATGAGCATCTGAAACACAAGCAAATCAATTCTGCCTCAGCAAGGAACACCGAACACCCATTGACTTCTCCAGCAGGGGTGAGTGGTTAAGGGGGGAGGGAGGAAACTGGGCGCCCCCGAGTGTATAATGCAAATTCTAGCAGATTGTCTCCATTCAAGGGAAAATCAAGGACAAAAAATTTTTCTTCTGCTTCCTATCGTGGTTTTTCCTTAGTGGTTTTTGGTAAAAATGCAGTAGAGTTGACCTTGGAATTTTTTACCCCTAGTATTTTAGGATTCACTGTAGGAGAGTGAATGCAATGTGGTGCTTTTAATATCAGATGTCTTACACCTCATTTGGGGTGTTTTGTCTAATGGTCTCTGTCTTTTGGATCCGTGCAGCTCTGTACCTCAGGATATTGTTTAATGCAGATTTTCATATCCTAGAAAATATAAGAAGAATCTGCAGGGAAAATGCTACAATTTCAGTGAAATAATAAGCATCTTTTGAGATGTTTATAAGAAAGAACCTGATCAGTAAATGGCATTTGTGTAAACTTGAACTTTTGCTGTAATTGAGCACAGAAAATAAATAATATTATTTATCTTGCACATTGGTCCACTTTAAGACAGACAGATGCATCTTGTAAATGGGACTACAATCTCAGCCACGAGAATCAGCAAAGGAATTGTTCTCAAGAGACAGGAGCAGAGGGAAAGAACTGGAGGGGAAAATCGCTCACTTTCCATGATCAGTACTTGTCCAANACAGCTGTTCTGCCATTGAGTCTGAGGGCAGGACTGTATCTGTGAGTCAGCAGCACAGTGCCAGGTGTGCTGCAGCCATTGCTCTGCCCATGCTGGACGTAAACAAGTAACAGTAAAGTAAAATAGGTAAGGGATGTAAATTAAAGAGGCCTGTGTTAATTAAGCTATAGACAGCTCAGTTTCAGCTGTGGGAGAAATAGAGTTAGCATAGCAATCTCTGCATTAAAAAGTGTAGCAGGAAGAATGAATTGTCCTGGTGTCAAAAACTTAATCCTAGAAAAGTACAGTGTAAATTAAGATAGAATTTTGATTTCGTAATTTAGCCTGTGTCCAGAGGAGGCACTGGTTTACAGACCCTTATGCCAACTGCAGACAAGCCTAGAGAATCCTACAGCTCTCCTTATGCAGTACAAACACTCATGTAGCAACTGCCCCAAGCTTCTGTGGAAAGATGCAGGTGCTTTTTTGGAAGTGCTGAAGCTTCTGACGGCTGTGTGTGTGACTGTATGTGTCTGTGTGTCAGCTTACATGCCTGCAGGCATCTCCAAGCAGCAATGTTCCTTTTGAAAGAGAAGTATTTGTGGGCAAACATGGTCTTTGTAATTTATTCTATGTATCTTGAATATTGAGAAATTTTGAGTGGCTTGGCTTTCCTGGCAGAGCTGATGCCATATGAGATCCCCTTTTATAAGAATGACTGAGTGATGCAGAGAGTTTAAGTGACAGTTCATTCTCTTCTAAGCTTCCCCTCAGCCAGGCTCAATTTGCAGAAGGAGGTGGAAAGGGAAACAGAGAGTGAGGTGCTGTATAAAGACAAGATTCACAGATGTGAGATGGGGAAGACACATTAGACCATCTAGTCCACAGACTTCCAGGAAGAGGATGTACTTTATGTAATCTGCCGGGAGATTCTCGAGACTGAAGGTGGCAGTGGGATCAAGAATCACTAATGGAGAAAAAAATGGTGATGCAAGAGGGAAAAGCCCAGATGTAATGGGAGTCTGTCCCTCCTTAGCATTATTCTCACCTTGCTCTACCTCCCTATGCCACATCAGAAAATTAGAAGTACCTGGAAGAAGATGTGATCCCAAATAGTTAGGAGGGAAGTGTTCCCAGTAACTTTTGCTAATGTTTGCACAGCCATTGCGCCTATTTTTATTTGCAATATTACAGAACACTATCCCTTTGGCAGTCTCCATGGACATCAGTTCTTGGAACCTGGTTGGATTCTCTTCCGAGCTGCTTTTCTCTGAGTCCTAGATTATTGTCCTTGACTTCAGACAGTATCTCTTTTTAGACTGGATATTGAAAGACTGACTATAAAATGAGAGTATTAAGGAGGGAAAAACCCAGTAACACTCACACTTTGATATGATCTTTAGTTAAGTCTATGTAAAATTCTTTGGTGCAGTGATGTAAAATTAGTCTCTGATGCCCCCTTTCCAGTTTCTTCTTCAGCTGAATCCCCTTATTTTCCACCTTTAGCTTTATCTCCATGAAGTCCTGTCCTGTATTTCACTGTTTATCCATGTTTTTCTTGTGATTTTTGGACAATCTTCACTGAACTGATAAGATCAGAGAAATTTCCNAAAAATAAAAAGAGAGAGAGAGAATGATCATATCACATCTATTCTTTTGGACAGAACTATAACCAAAGAGTTGTGATATTAGGGTTATTAAATATTTCAGATAATACCCATTGACCCCGCAACCCATTTGATTCTCTCCCCATGTCTGTTTCTCCATTTTTTCCCCTGAAGATGACTAAAATTCTCCATAGAGGAGGAAAACAGCTTAGCTTTTGTTCAGACTCAAGCACAGCAATCACTAATATCTTTATTATTATTATTTTGCACAGACAGCTTGTGCAAAACAATGTTTAATCTGGATAAATGTAAGCAATGTGTGATAACACTAGATGTTGCTATGGAAGAAGATGAAGGTGTCTGAGCTAAGACTCATGCTAAGAAAGGTATAGAAGATAAGAAAGGTATAGAATATGCTAAGAAAGGTATAGAAGTATTAATGGTATTCAAACAGAAGAGAATATGTTATATAATACTGCTGAAAATATAAAAGTCTACTTCTTATATTAGAAAAATACCTCATAGAGAAGCTGTGCTTGGCTCTGTTCCAATTCAGCAATTAACTTTGTGACTTAAACCTGTATTTCAGTGTTTGGCTGCTTTGGATTCTTGCAGTATTCANTGTATTTCACTGTTTATCCATGTTTTTCTTGTGATTTTTGGACAATCTTCACTGAACTGATAAGATCAGAGAAATTTCCGACTAGTTTTGTGGAAACAGGCAGTAAGGAAGGGAGTAACCCTTTGTGGGAAAGGGTTATCTCTTCTGAAAAGCCTGTTTTATGAGTTCCATGGAAATCAGTGTTGAATTTTGTGTCTAAACTCATCTTCCAGCGTCACCTAAGAGGTTCTGCTGCTATGTGACACCTTCTAGCCTTAAATACCCTGAATTTTACATTTCTGTCCAAAGATTTCTTAGAACTTCAGGTTATTTTCAAGCTCATATTCTCTTTCACATTTATATCATCAGAAAAGACTCTCTAAATAAGTAGAAAAGATCTAATATTTCAAAGCTTTCTGCCTTATCCCAAAGTAAGTGGCCCAACCTTTAGTCTCACAAGTGGCAGTCTTCCCACTCCTACCCCATGGGTGAGCCTATGAGAAAAGGCTGCTGCCTTAGTCTTTATTATTGCACCTTATTATGCTCAGGTTTTCTTATTTATTTCCCCCAGGATTTAAAAATCTTGAGGAAAAAAATGATGAAACTACTTAATCAGTGGTGAGTGAACAAGAGCAGCCTCCTGAAAGAAACAGCAGTGCCTCGGGTGCAGCAAGATCATTATGACATATTTCTCTTGCCAGAAAAAGCAAGGAGTCTTCAGCAACTTGCAGTTCAGGACCATGAGAAATAGCAAAGCTTTGCACCATTCCCAGGAGGTTAACGGGCTTTGGCACTGGCAGGCCAGTGGGGGACACCAGAATAAAACCTGTTTCTCTGAAGATCCCCAGGGCTGCTCTGCAGGTGGTCAAACATAGGATGTGGCAGCATTCATGTGTGCTCCCGTCTCCCACCCTGCCACAACAGCACACAGAAACTCGTCTTGTAGGTATGGAGATCTTAAACTGTTATAAAAAACATCTTACCTAAGCCAAATATCCTGGGCGAGGATTTTGCCAGGCACAGCTGGCCTGAGGGAGATGATCATCATAGAATCATTGGATGGTTTGGGTTGGAAGGGACCTTAAAGGCCATCTTGCTCCAACCCTCCCACCAACCTACTCCTCCCCTCCTTCCCAGTGGAAGGGACACCTTCCACCTATCCCAGATTGCTCCAAGCCTGATCCAACCTGACCTTGAACACTCCCAGGGATGGGGCAGCCACAGCTTCTATGGGCAACCTGTGCCAGTGCCTCACCACCCTCACAGTAAACAATTTCTTCCTAACATCTGATCTATACCTCTTCTCAGTTTAAAGCCATTCTCCCTATCACTGCATGCCCTTGTAAAAAGTCCTTGTAAAAGATGTGGCACAGGCTGGAGCCAGGACTGTGCCCTTGTGTTACACATGCACACACCAGTTTGAATTTCTTGCAAGAAAACAGATTCCATCCCTTGAAAAACTTTGCCTCAGAACGGTACAGTCAGTTGGACCAAAGGAGTTACCACCTTGAGCCAAATGAATGCCTGCACACAGTTTCTGCTGATGGCCAAGACCAGCTGCTTACAGGGACAGCTGAGATCCCTGCAGGAGACCAGTCTTTGTTAGGATAATGTGGGAAAGGACAAGCTTTGTTCTAACCTTTAACAATTAGAATTGTTTTCAAACCTGACGTAGTCAGTTCAACACACCGTTCTGTTTTCGTGTCTGTAGTTCCAGCTGTACTCTGAATGCTTTTTATTAGCGATATAAAGCCAATACTGCATAAAGCTTATTTAAAACAATTTTGTGTGGATGTAGGTGTTGTTGTCTTCACTGCAGGGAAAGAAAAAGCCCCCCCTTCATCCTAAGCAATGAGACAGCACTCGGAGACATACATCTTATGGTAAATTAGAAGGTATAGGAAAAATATATACAAAATTTACTATACAAAAATAGTAAAGAAACTTCCTCAAAATGGCTACTGGAGCCTTACCCTGTTGAAGCTGACAGGAATCTGTTGATAGATGTCCATGCATTTCAGACAGGCTTTATGAGACCAGTTAAATGTTTCACTGACATTCCAGTGTTAAATGGCTTAATTATTGCACTCCTGTTCTTGTTAAATTTGAGAGTCTAACAGAAATGAAGCAAACCAATAAAAAAGGCAAGGCTGGATTCTTACTGGTTATTTCCCTTTCCCACTGGAGCTATCGTTTCAAATAGAAAACAGGGGAATAAAGCCTGTGGCTGTCACAGGGTTAATAGCAAAGACTGCCTTTTTTTTTTTTTCCCTTTGAAATGGCTCCATGGTTCGAGAATGACTCTTTGCTTCCCCTCTTAATCTGTATTTTACGAGTGAGAAGCTTTGCATTATGCAAATCGTTAGATAGGAACAGGTGACATTTCAGCAAAGAACATGATCAGCGGCCCGGGCCTGGATTGGGCTGCTGATTTATACATTAGTATTTGTCACAAGGATCGCAAGTACTTCAGACTACACTCTGCAATTTGCTTTTCTATTTTTTCTTCCCCACAATCCTTAAGGTGGAAACTTCATCAAAGTATTTAAAACACACTGGTTGGACCAAAGGGAGCTGGTTTTGTTCTGGAATTAGGGCTGAAACGGCACAGTCTTGTTTTGATGGCTGTTTGCTCCTGTTAATTGTCACTCTGTGGTTTAGGCTTGCTGGAGCTCCTGCACATCTTCAAGGCTCCAGCTCCAGATGCTCTGCAGCAGTGAAAACCCCCTGGTAGTCCACTGGCCTTACTGCAAAATGGGGCCATCATCTGAAGGACAACCTGGACTTCTATTTAAACTTTATGAACAACATAAACAACAGACATCTCCAAAATGAAAAATGTGTCAGAATGCAACTATTTATTGTTCATTTTTATTTTTTCCCTTCTGGACCTTCTCTAATGGCAGGCAGGCTCAACAGAGATTGATTTGTATGCCATGAGATACGTTTTGGACTGTAAATTATTTCTGAAGGAAAAAAAAAACCCTACTGGAAAAAGAAGGGGATTTACTGCCATTGAATTTAACATCAGGAACAGTTGTTTTTCTTCCTTTCATCTTCTAGTTCTCTGCAGCATTTTGGTTTCTACTTTTACAGTGGCTTTGCTCCTGCCCTGGTAAAACTTTAAGTTATGACAGTAGCTTAAATCAGGGAACAGGAGAGGTTATTAAGTGGTCGAAGTGTCATTCAACAGCAAGTTAAAACAATGCTGTTCCCAGCAGTCTGCCTGTGCTCCTCAGCATGGACAGGAGAAGCATGTTTGGTGTGCAGGACACAGTGGTTATGTGCTGTGAGCAGCACAGCAGCATGGCAATTACACACTATTTGCCAAAGGCAACATGGCAACAAATTTACCCAAATGCAGATTTCTGAAACATGATTTCACAGGAGTCCTTAGTGCAAATACAATCTGTTGGTCTTCTTTTAAGCTGCCTTGCTGCCCAAAGGCACTGGGACAGTACCAGCTCTGCAGCACAGCCCTCACTAACGCTGCAGGGACATGGGCTCATGGGAGTGTCACCAGTAACACTTACTGCAAATCCGGGGAGACAGGGATGGCACCTCATTTGGTGATTTTGGTGGTGTCTGTTTCTCCCTGTCATGGCCTGTGCCCATCCCAGGCAGGGCCCCTCCTTGACTGTGCACTCCTTATTGTGACGTTTTTTGTTCTCAGCACTCAGCAGAGGCTCTGTGAATGGCTCCTCTAAGGTTAATAATCACATAAATGGGCTGTGGGAACATCTGCCCCACTCTATGTACTAAGGCTGCACGGTCTTATGTCCCTGAGCTGGGCAGGAGCCAGACAACCAGAGCTGCTGTCACTTCTCATCATCCCAAATCTAAGAAAAAACTTGGGCGACAACAACCTCTCAGTTTTCTTAAGGCTCTTCCTCAGGGCCTTGCTACTGCAGGAACTGATGTATGTTCTTCCTCTCCTCTTTCTTAGTCTGGTCTTTAGGCTCTTTCTTTGATGAATGCAAACACAAAACCAATTCTCATCAATGCTGTAGGGCCTAGATATCTTACGTCTGTTACAAAGGAAGCATATTAGGTCACATGAACAATTTTGGTTTATATCTTGCCATATACTTGTGACATTAATGGTTCTTTGGTGTTGAACTTTAATGAGAAGCTACCTTCATAGCTGTATTTTCTAATTTCTTCTGCTTTCATCTCTATGGATTGTAAAATGACATAGAAATAACTCATTCCAGATGGTCCTCTTTTCTCTAAGCCTCTCAGGTATGTTGACAATTCACTGTCCTTGAAAGTCATGTTTCCCTGACCTTTGAAAGCTCTTCTACTTACAAATGTCCCATTTTAAGACAAGTGTAGAAAAACAGCCTTTGTTGGGTATAGCATTCAGCATATGGCACATAGCTACCTGTAGTAATGTCCACAAATCCTTCAATGGGATCATTATTTACCTTGAGTTTCTTGGTTTTCAGCTGCAATAATGGCCTAAGTTCCTTCTTAATGTGTTTCCTTATCTCCTTAAGGTAAGTTTAGCAAAGATAAGAACGTTCTTCTGAGAATGGCACCAGCCCGTAATTCATTCATGTCAGAAATTGTTACCATTTCTGCGTATCATCCCAATTAAACTTTAGTTCAATCCAGATGTTCTCAGCTGTGGTCACAGCAATGTCTTTGACATGAGCCTGTGCTATGGGTGATTGTCCCAGTGCTGAGGCCAGCTGTGTGAAGGCTCCTGGTGCTGAGAGCAGGAGGAGCTTCACTGGCCCTCCCAAACATGCTCCAGGTCCATGGCACTGCTGTCTGGAAGGATGGGTAGCACAGCCTTCGATGCCATGATGGACCACTCAGGTGAGGTTTGTTGTGGGCATTGGTTCAGAAGTTTGGGAGTTTTATACCCAGTCACTACATACCAAAAATATAAAATGACTTACTGATGGAATTAACACAGCGAGCAGTCCAGACACAGAGGAAATCAATCCCATAACACTGGCATAAATCACAATATGTGGTCATGTTTAATGACATCCACGATGAATGACTATGACTGTTTTTATAGCAATGCTTTATCTCAGATACATTTTTGATTGCCATATCAAATACTCACTGACTTTCTACAGGCTTCACCCTCCACTGTATTTTCAGGAAGGGGTATCTTGCTCCTATTTCACTAACTTCCTCTACTTCATTTTTTGTATATCATCTCTCTGTTCATATGTTCTGTTACTGTAACATAAACCCTCCAAAGCTCTTACAGCATTTCTTGAAGGCTGGTTAATTTGTCTCCATACCAGTGAGATAATTATGATTAGCCTCATTTTACAGGATGGGAAGCTGAAAAAGAGATATGACAAAATGTTTGGTCTGGAAGAAAGATGCTTGTGTGTATGCAAAGATATTGCTCACAGTTTTGTATTTCCTCTTGTATTTATCCTCCATCTGCACACTCAACAGTTTGCTGAGGCCAGAAGTTGTGTCTGGGTGAAATCCTTTCCTGAAGCAGGTGTGAGCAGGAGATCTCCACAGATGTCCTCACAGAAAAGGCAGCATTATGAGCTACAGCATTTGTAATTTCATTGTTAATAAGACCCAGCCAAACCTCTGTATATAGAGGCAATGCTGGTTCTATTGGTGTTTAAACACTGCTGTTTCTCTGATGGGATTAAAATTGAGAAAATAAATTATATATTATTAGACTTGAAGCACTGGGGTGTCTTACCCAACAGAACCAGAACTTCACCCCAGTTCTTAAGCATCTTTCTGTAATGACAGTGGAGAATCCTCTTTGGTTTCTCATGAAGAGGGACTGGCAGTTTAAAGCATTTATGCCATCCGTGGATTTTTAAAGTAACAGGAAAACACCTATCCTGGATCTATTTGAGTTCTTTCAGATGAGTAAAAGTAAGGCCAAATTAGGTAAGAACTTTCTCACCAGTATAAATTGTGCTCCTGTAGATGTTCCCAGTACCAGATTCTTTTAAAGACCTCTTTTAATTCACTCTCTAATCACCTAAGCCAAGATGCTAAGGAACATTAAGATGTGCACAGCAGGGTGCAGTGACCCATCTAATAGTTGTTTTTTTCTTGATAGGGCCTTCTGCACTGCCGTATACTTGTAGTGCAGGTGGCACATGACTGTGAGAACAAGCACCTTGTCATAGCCCTGCCTCGGGTCAGCACTGCCGAGGCAAGAGTCATCTATCCCCAGTTGTTTAAGAGCACAGGGGAGTTTTCTTTTCATGGATGAATACAAGAAAATTGTTTATGACTTTTACCAACAGGATACTGGTAATACAAGGCAGAATGAGAAGTTGTCATTTGTCAATATTAATCTGGAGTGTTATATGGTAGAAGGCACTGTCTGTTTGGGGTTATATTGTCTGTGCAAAGGAATGATGTTGGCTTAATTGAAACCATCAATTTCTATCTCAAAACTTTGGATTTCTTGTTGTCTTAAAGCAAAATATCATAGCAAGCCTGTTTTTCTATTTGAAAAACCTATGAGTTGTTAAAAATAGGTAGTAAATTTGGTCTGAATACCAAATTTGTGACACAGCTTGAAATAAGGAGAAAATATGAGATGACTAATGACAAGGACCTGTTGGTCTCCTTGAATTCATCCAGGGATGAGAGAGCTCAGCACTCCTAACCAAGGCTGACTGTGAACTTCATGCAGCTGTTGTGCTATTGCTGGTTTTCCATTCACCTGTCTGTTAATACAGATGTAAAGTCAATCATTACTTCTGCATGCTTCATTTATCTAGATTTGGATTGTATGTGTTTTTTCCAACCTTGCCATCCTTGAGTTGTCCATAAATATTTTGGTTCTCTATATATTGACTGTCTACTGAGTTGGTTTGACTTACACTTTGAAATAAATTGTTGGCTAATATGTGAATCATAACTATATACATATAATTTATAATTACAGATGCAAGAAATGACATATACGTCCAGGTCATCACAGGGAGTTGTTATTGTCTCCTTACTTCCCTACAGAAGTATGTATTAACCAACTGCTTCCTCAACACACTGAAAAACATACAAAACCAATATTTTTTCCAAGCAGTTGAGATAGTTCATCATAATAAAAGCAGAGGAAGGACAAAAACAGTAGCTGCCTTTTGGCTGTGTTGTGTGTGCTGGTCTAACAGGTGTGAAACATGCTCCTGATATGGACTGAAGTGAATAACCACATAGGATCAGCTGCTGAGTAGCCTTGTGTAGGACTGGAAGATTTGTAGAGGCCTCGTGGGATTTCCACATGCAGAGAGAAATGTGGGTAGGGTCATGGGCATTCCTTAGAGAAAACTTCTGAGAGTGAGTTTTCAGAATGATTTGGAACAAGATCAAATTCAGTGAGACTTTGATTGATGCTTTTAGGCTCACTCATAATCCAGAGGAACAGTGAATTACATAAATGCTCAAAGTAAACAAATACCTTTGTCTGGAAACAGGACAGAATTGGGTGGGCATCTGGAAGTTAAAATTGTCCCCAACCCTTTCAGCCCTTTATTATTAATCTCAGAATCATGGCAGCCTTTGACCTCCTAAGAAATCTGTCCCTCAGAAGATTATTTTGCTAGTCAAAAATACAGAGAGAACTTGGCTATAATGTATTTATATACCGTTTGCAACTCTGGATGCTGATCCTAATCCCCAGATCACTGTTTATCTGTGATAACTCTTTCCTTCAACCACAGCAGAACAGGTAATCCTGAGGAGCAAAGGTTGTTTTTGGATCTTCAGCTGAGCAATAGCGCTGGGTCCCAGGAGCCTTGAACTGCAGAATGAAAATATATATCTCCTGTCCTCCCATTTTCAGGCAACCCCAGCATCCATGGTGGTGATGGATAGCAGGGTTCAGGTGCCATTCCCTCCATAACTTTGTTGCAATCTTCTTCTGGAATGAAAAACAGCAAGACTTGTGCTAACAGCAAGACTTGTGCTGCCAGAAAGATTTGTGACCCCCAACCCCACTCTGAGATATTTGAAAATGAAGCAGGACAATGTTTATTACCAAAGTCTCAGCTTCCCAGTGGAAGCTGTTCAAATTTCCCTATAATGCACTTTAGTGGCCCTTGTCTGATAGAGTTTCTAGGGGACCTTTTATGGCAAAGGACTTGCAAGCCATGGCATGTAACACTGTTCTTTCTGCAGGCTGGAGAAGAGGTGGGAGAAACCCTGCAAGGAAAATAGAACAGTGAGGCAGGTGGAAAGCCTGTAACCTAACTGGGAAAACTTTGCCAGATGACCTCTAAAACTTGGGTAGATCAGGTAGGGCTTGATTTTTAAGGGTTTTCCCAAACAGACCTTGGAAAAATGACAGGCTAAGGGGTCATTTGAGTGTAAGGATTTAAACCTGCAGCTCTAGGATCTAGGCTGATAAATCACAGAATGATACACTAATTATAAATTGATTATTGTTGCAGAAAGTAAGGAGTTCTAATGGTAAAATGGCTTATTTAGCCTCTGCAGAGGTTGCTGCAGATGCATTTTATAGGAGAAGTTCTTGTAACTTGTGAACTGTTATACAGATTCCACCTTAAATGGATTTTATCAGTCTGTGCACCCGTAAGCCCATGCTAATATTGGCTCCAATAAAGAACAAATCAGTGCCCAACTCGACTCGTCTTATCGCACAGTCAAAACTGATGGCTGAAGAAGTCATAAAGATCCCATTTAATCTCTCGCCTATCTATCACTGTGAATGTCTTTATCCTCTTTGTGCAGTGGTAATATCTGCTCATTATGAAAGCAAAATAGATCTGGCATGAATAAAAGCGGAATGAAGTGCTCACTTTGATTTTGACAGCATGATCAGTGGAAGCAGTAATCTGTGAGAATCAAAAGGGCTAAATTATTCCATAACAGTAATTTGAGGGAACAGCTCAGAGCATACACATCTGCTTTCATATATTGTGACGTGCACTGATAAAACATCCTTCCCAATTTACTCTCTCTGTGCTTGACTAATCTGCAACAGCTCTCACAATGTCTAATCATGCTATCAAAAAGGAGAAGAAGTTCAATTGAGACTCAAATGAAAGAAGATTGGAAAACTATCCTCAATTGAAATTACATTTGTAAATGAGCCATAGTTTTCTGTTCAGAGTGCGTTATGGTAAATCTGCCTGAAGAAGTAGTTATGCTGAAGAACAGCAACATGTATCTAGATTGTATTTATTCCATTACTGCTCAAGTAAAATTATGGAAGCTTGGAAGCCCTGGGGCATCTTTTCAAAACTGATATGCCAAATTCATAGTCAGATTCCTGTGGTATAATTATAGCATCTCTGGCCAGCGGAAAGATTCCCAATACAAATAAATTATACAGTCAGGTTACAGTTATACTGTAAAAGGTTTTTACTTTTAAACATTCCTGTTATGGGAGATTTCTTCCTGTATTTGCAGGTTGGACCACGGCCATACATTTTTTATTTTCTTGCTTTGCTCATGGAATTTTTGGAGCTAGTTAACCAGGCCTATAATATACTTGAATCACTAAAACTAAGATCACTTTGAAGGTGATTCTAGGATGTATCCAGCTGATCCCCATGAGCAAAACTATAACCTGAAGCATGTATGGACTGGCTTGAAATATGGGCTACACAGATCAAAATTGGAACAGTCACATTAAATTTCCTCTACTAAATACTCATATTGTGGTTGTTGACATGCTTTTTAACATATGGTAAAAACCTCTTCTTCCTAAAATTTATGGGCCTCATTTCTGATTTTTGCCAATTCAAGTCTGTCCTTTGGCACTCCGGCCTCAGAACACACATTGTCACCTCTTCTGGGACCTCACTTTGAGAAGTGTTACCCTTCCCTTCAAGCATGTGCTCCCAGAGCCGTATGATTTGTCAGCCAAGGCATTGTACCTCTCTGTCATTTTATTTGGACTCACATGCTACTGAACTCCTTAAAGCTGACAGTACTGGGTAAAACCCTGCTGGAAAGATCAGTAATGAGCCACTCCCATATGCCTTTTTTCCTGGTGAGTGCCTCCTTTGTAGACCTGTCCTCGGGTTCAGTGATGCAGCTCCCTGTGTTAGGTATTTCTGTGATGAGGATGCATCTGAAAGGCCACGGGTAAGCAAATGGTTCTGCTGTCAGCTGCTGACATTGCCTGCTGTTCTGTTACATGAAGCATGAGATGCTTGGGAAAATTTGAAAATATGAGCCAAGAGGGTGTATTCATCCCAGGACATTATGCCTGGACACCACTCTGCAAATGTTTAGGTCTTGGTGAAGCCTGGGTCAGTCTTCCTTGCCTAAGAAAAATATGAGGGAGCAGCTGCTCCTGCTCTTGACATTGTGGCTAGAGCAATATTAATTCAATATTTAGTAATTAGTCCTGGTTTTAATTTCTTTTTTTTTTTTTTCTCATTTTTAGCTCATTTTCTGCAAACACATGACCTTCTTTAAGGTTGAGCTTTGCACTGAAATTACTCCGTTGCTATCTTAATGAGTTCTGTTGGTNGATCAGATAAAATTTCCTGTGTCAAAAAAACCCCCACATAGCTCACACCATCTGTCCAATCACTACTCAGCAATACCATTTGATGAATAAAAAATGCTGCTGTAGAATTTTGCATAAACTGTGGAATTCTAAAATTTTTTAAATATAGAAACAGCTGGCTGAGTGCTACTTTGCTTTTGAATATTCTGGCTTTAGTCGCTGTACTAGTGATTTTCTGGCAGGATGAATTTTTGTCTGTCTATGTGAACTATACAATAGGACCTGAATAACGTTATAGGTATTTTGATTCATTGAAATCTTCATGTTATAAAGTCAAGGAAATTAGATTAATGTAAATTTTTTCTACCTTCACCTGCATTAAAAGGCTGATTTTAAGGTTCCATTGTCAAGACAGGTGTGTAAATGCACTATTTAAGGGTATAGTTGTTCGTGCAGCAGCCAGTACTCTCAATAGAGCTTAGAAAAATTGCCTTACAGGTTGGTATGTTTTGTGACAAAATTTATGCATAATTCATCTTGATTCCCCAAGCACTTCTGCCCATATCCAACTTTGCCTATATGAGATTAGCCACATTAGGTTCAATAGAAGTAATTACACCTTAATTTAGGTTTGTGCCAAAGCATTTGCTGGATCAGAACCTAAAATGTCAAGATTTCTGAGGAAATGTCATACCTTTTTGCTTGTTTCTGTTTCAGCTCTAACATATTTTGAGATGCTAAAAAAAATATAACAAGGGATGATTTTAATCTGTATGCACAAATTCTCCAAGTTGTCAACATCTCTGTTTCTGTACTGGTTCACAATGTAATTTTCTATTGCCTGTTTCCATCCAAGCCGTTCCAAAACAACATATATATCAAGAATTAGCTTAGCATGTTGTTTTTCTCTGCCAAAGACCCACAAAGAGACTGTAGGGATAAATGAGCCTCTTATGGTGATTAACAGTACAGTGATGCATAGCAGACAACTGACTACAGATTGCCTTAGTTACAGTACTCGTGTTCATTCCTAATTTTCTCTGTGGAGGGTCAGATTCAGGGATGAAGCCGTGGACTAAACAGATTTAATGGCTATTGGCTTGGAGAAGAAGGAAAGAAAACCAAACATATGCTGATGCTGATGCTGATATGCTGGCTACCTCTTCTGTCGGTGTTACCACTCAGCTTCAAAATTTTAGACCCTCAGTCTCAGGCTCCTTTGCTGACTGAGGATGGCTGCTGATCTCACTGCTAAAAATTGCCTTTTTCTGCTCATTTGACTGTCACCCTTCCACAACAGCCTCCTGAAGTGGTTTCAGCATTGCTGTGGCAGCAACGGAGGAGCACAGGCTTTTTAAAAATCACCATAAATGCTGTTGTGCTCTTTTCCTGCCTTGCACATTGCCACACACATTAAGACAAAATGTGACTCTGATGAACAGTGCAATGTGTTTGTTTGCATGACAACATCCAGCCTCTAATTGTCTCAGTGCTGTACACAACTGCAGCCACAGGGCAGACTGGGGTAATGTGTGGCAGCAGGGGCACAGTTAAAAGTATGAAGAAACCTACAGGTTTGTGTTCTGTAGTTTTCTGAAATGCCTCCTACTGTTTCTGTAAAATTGCTTGTGACACATGATTACTATAACTGAGATGCTTCTAACTTGCCCCTTCTCATATAACTATAACTGCACATTTTTGGTTTTGCACATAGTACATAATTATTACTTGAAGAGATAAAGATACTGAAAAGTCACAGTGGCAGTGAACATGGGTGAGAAGATATTTTGCACCAAAGCAATTTGTAGTTTTCCTTCCACAAGCCTGAGGAGCATGAGATTGCCAATGACAGTACTGTTTTTCCAGTTTTTAGGGGAACAACCCCCCCAAATATAATGTTATTTTACATATTCGTGTGAGCTGCTTCTGAGTTTGGGCCATTTCTACATCATATAATGCAATTGTTCTCCAGCCACTGTGGCTCTGCAGGCTGAGGGTGAAAGCCCATGGAACCACAGGAAAGCAGAGAGAGCTCTCAGAAATTTGCTTCAGGTGGGTTCACAGAGTGCTTTTGGCCCTGGGTTCTTGGCACACTGACTGTCTAGGACACGTCAGTAGTGATGTCTGAGCATACTGACATTACCTGAGTGGAGCCTTTGCTCCAAGGCCTAGACCCTAACTAAAGGTGATTCCAAACGTCCGTTTCACAGAGGCAAAGGATGTTGTGTTATCTATCTGCTAGTTTAATGGCATGTACCAGCATGTATGTTTAGTGGTTAGAGACCTTAAGCAGGCCATGGGAGATTTGGGTCCTGGCCACCCGTGCGCCTGAAAAAAGTCAGACCAATGTCTTTATCCCTGGGCTGTGCTGAGAAAGGGGAGAGGGAGGAAGCTGTGCCTGAACCTGGCAATTCCCTGGCAGAGGGAGAGCAGAGGGAAAGGGAGGACGTAGCTCTGGAGGCAACACGGGAAAAACCATCATCCTCCAGGTACAAATGGAACCCCGGGCTCCAGCTCACTCCCAGGACTTTTCCCAGGGATTTGCTTTGGCCGCCCTGGGCAAGACCTCAGCGACAAGGTCCAGCCAGGCTGCAGCTGCTCTCGCTGTGCTGGTAGAGCCCCTGGTGGAGAATCCAGATGTGGTAACCGAGATTTTCTGCCCAGGCAGCTGTGCTCCCAGCACAGGCATCTATGCTCACGCCGCTCAAAGTGCTCTTGTGCAGCAACAGCACATCCACAGCCAGGACAGATATAATTCTGCTGAATAGGGTGATGATCATCAGTTTGCCAGAGTTCTGCCAGCAGAATGCAATAAGGACTCAAAAGTCAGCCTTGACCCATGTTTAGGGCTAAAATTAGCTTGAATTCTATCCTGTTTCTTACCCTTGTCACACTTCTAAATGCCACCGTACAGCAGAATTCATGTTTGCCATAGCATTTGTGCAGTACTCTGCTTCACTTTATAAACATATTTTATGTAAATCAAGTGTTAATTACCTCTGCTCTGTATTTTGTCTTGAATATCTTTTTTTTTTAATTACAGGCTCCATCCCAGGTTAAGCCTGTGTGCCTGTTGTTGAGCCAATTATCATAAATTCCCCTGTAACAATTAACAATATTGGTACAGAGCTGCATGTATTTTAAATGTTATAATTATGCTCAGCTCTTTTGTTAATTGGCCTATCTGACTCTTTACTTTTTATGCTGCTCATCTGCTCATTACCGCAGCCATTTAATTCAATTAGCACCTTAATTAGAAGAACAGCCATGTCCAATGTCGTAGGACTTGTCAGAGTACGCGGCTTGATTAGCAAAGACAAACACACCATGCAAATCAGGCTGTAACATTTGGGGGCGGCAGGAATGGAAGGCAGCCAGCTGGTGAAGTGGAAAAGCAGCGTGTCTTCATCCCCCAAAGCTTTGCCAGGAGAGAGAAAATAAAGAAGGCATCAGACTGAGGAAGGAATAAAATAATTTACAATTCCACGAGTTAAGGCATCACTTAACATGAATGGTGTATAACTCCTGAGGACGGTGTCACTACTAAATTATCCCCTACCCCCAGTGCTCTTAAAAAAAAGACACAAAATGAGAGAGATGTGTAAAAATAATACAGTCATCTCCTACCATAGCATATGTCCTTTTCAGAGGAGGAAGTCAAACCCCAAAGTCTAGATTCAGAGGAAGAATGAGGGAAAAAAACACCCTGATCCTGGATTTAAATCCACACAGCTCCACTCATCAGTACCAAGGGAGGAGTGGGCCCAGGGTATTTTAAAATCACCCATTTGACCTATATTCTCTCAGCAGCATTGCTGAGTAGAGACACGAGGAGCTGTAGAATTGTATTAAAAAAAAAAAAAAAAAGCTGCATTTTCCAAGAGCAGTTTAAGTCTCGGTTTTGTTTTGTGCCAGTCTATTTAAATCTTTATTCCCTGCCTATTAATTCTCCTAATTAGAATTAAATGAAGCATGCTAAATTGCTAGATTAACCAATAATTAAGCAGGCAAAGCACTAATGTTTAATACACACAGGCAGCTCTTTCTCTTCTGTGATAGCACCATGTCATGCCTGCTCATTTTATTTGAAAGGAATTAAGAGGCTTGTCTTCCATGATCAACACCCCCTCCCATATTAACTTACATAAAATAAAGACTTTCCCAAAAGGGGATCAGTTTCCAGCTAGTTATCAAGGAACCCTTGATTTTATTTTTTAATTCCTTATCTGTGAACCCTGGTGAAACCTATTTGAATCAGCTGGCTCAGGAAATCCAACAGCTGTACATATATTTAGCAGATAGTAGATTTTAATTAAAATGATATATAGTTTATGTGGTGCTCCTTTTATTCTGTGTTATTTCTTTATTTCTGTTCATGTAATGAAGTCCTACACTTATTTCCAGAGGATGGCAGGCCCTCTCCCTCCCTCTCACCTCCCTGTGTCATGCCTCACTCCTTCAATATTCATTCTACATATTTACACATTATTTTGTCTTTATGGTGTGCACCTGCCTGCGGGATCTCTCAGTATCACACCGTCCTCTCTGTGTGTAAGCAAGGGGCTGTGCACGCTCATCTTGGGCAGCCTTGGTGATTTTGAAGTTTATTCCTTGGGAGTGTAAATGCTGGAAAAGCTGGAGCAGGAGCAGGACGTTCAGAAGGGGGTTTGGGCCTCTTAGCGGGGGTTCTGGTTGTGCCTTGAGCATGTAACTTGTTCGTGTACAGAGGGCAGCAAAGGCTCATGACAGGGATTTCATAAAGCTGCTCAGTCCCATGGCAACTGAACACATAGGTTCTTGTCTTTTATTCCTTGAGGTTAAGATGTTAGCCAAAATTTGGAATATTTCTGGTTGTTCCGTCTGGAAATGGAAAAAATTCTGGTGGAGTCAGATGCTTCTCTTGGTATGTCTATCCAGTATTTTGCAGACAAGTCCAAATTTATTTTGCCTGTGTCTTGAGCAATCTGCCTTTGAAGAGGAAGCTGTGTGGCTGTATTCAGAAGCCGCGGCTTCTGTTTTGAAACCACTTTGCAGCTGTTTGGCTGCACAACAGGCGTGGCAACACTGCCTTTGATGAAATCCTGTAACAAGAAAGGCTGACCCAGAAGTCCTGTTTCCCAGAGATACCAAAAAGAGGCTGTGTGTCTGCGCACAGTCCCGTCTCTCTTGTGGCCAGCACTCTGCCCCAGAAGAGATGTCTCAAAGTGGATGTTTAAACAATATAGTTGAAATGGTGTAATGTCTCCCTGTAGCTGAAAGGGGACAATCTCTGTCTTGTTTCTTCCCTCTCCAGGCCATCCCATGACTTTTGGTACTTGGATGAGCATCTTCTGAGATAATTTTCCTTGCCAGTCTGGAGGAAAAGCAATGCAAGAAAATAGACATTTTCCACTGGCTTAACAAGTTGGATCTGCACACCAGAAGGCCAAATGAATACGGAGGCATCCTGAGGGCCAGAGTAGGGTCTGCAACTGGTAAAATCTGGCAGTGATGGGACTGCCTCTTTTCATGGTAGTCAGTCAGCTCAGCCCTGCAACCAAGTTGCAGTTTATGCTTGTAGACACATAGGCATATCCTGGAGTAAAATCACGGATAATGATTGAGAACAGATTTTATTTCATTTTACTTCTTCTCTTCAGGTGAGCAGTCCTGCTGGGTGCAGGGAAAACCAAGTGTCAGTGCTGAAGACAACAAAATTGCCTTATTTCAGGGTTTTTCAGAAACTTAACCTACACTCCTTAATAACATCAAGAATTTCAATGCTCTTGATCCCAGTTTGTGCAAAGTTTTCCAAGCAGCAGCTTTCCATCAGGTTAGCACAGTTTCATGTTCCTGTTCTATTCACATCTCTAACCAACCTGAGCAACACCAAGTGCTTATGATTTGGAGGTAAAGCTGTGCAAATACTGGCATCTGGCTGTGGTTTCTCTCTGCCTCTCTCTCACATCCCATCCAATTTAAGGCTATATAGATGAGCGTACACTTGAAAGCTTTGGCATAAACCTCTTTAAAGGCAATGCCAATGCACGTATCTCAGTATAAGAAAGTGCTTGGGGGCTTGCCAAGGACAATTCGTAGAGTCATGACCCAAGACAGGTTTGAGCACAGACATGTTCAATTTGAAAATAAAATAAAATTGTAACAACAGATCAGAAGCATTAGGGATAACCATTCCCACCAGTAATTTGTCCTGGTTTTGCAGTTGCTTGTACAGACCTGCAGATTAACACGGAGAACAATATGTGCCCCCTGAATTCTAATGTCAAAAAAGTAATGGTGAGAGGATGGGGCCTTGGAAGTCAAGGTAAATCAAGATGTGAGTGAATGCCTTCATTTCTGTGAGGGCCGGATTGAGCAAGCTGGATTCTAATTTCTCAGCTGTCCTGTGGTATGAACTGTGTGGCCCCTGCAGTACATGCTGAGGACAGCGGAGTCTGCCTTCCCTTTTCGGCTGGCTGGCTGATTGATTCATTCCTCTTCTTTTTTTCAAACCAGGCTTCTTACATGCTTTGGTGAACATCTTAGTCTCTGGTACCTCTGTCGATTCAGTGTGTGTCTCTGTGTGTGTGTGTGCATGCACATGTATTGCACTTCATCTGCTTGATGCAATAATATCCTGGGGGAATGTGCAGGCTGTAAACTTCTTCATAACATCCTGTTCCTGCAACTTGGAGATATTGACTCTGAAGGGAAACAATGGCATGAATAAAATAAAAATAAAAAAAGTTAATTATCCTTTGTGTTTGTAATTTAATTAAAGATGCAGTAAAGTTTTACTGTTTTTCCAGGTGATGATGTTTAGGGCTCTGAAAAGCTATTTGTGCTGGTGAGATTAAAGTGCATTTTAAAATGTTCCCCGAGCACTTTCACATTTGTTGATAGATTTTTAAATTAAACTTTAAATTGTAATCTAAATTACCTCCAACAATTCATGGTCCCTGTAATGAACTCCCACCATTCCTGCTGTCATCTGACTATGATATACTGTAAATGGTAACTGCTCAGGGTTTTACTGAATAGTGCTTTAGTATTACTGCACTATATTAGTTGTGTACAACCCTCAAACAGAAATCAAAGCACAACACAGGTTTAGTTTAGCATAGTAACTTTATTATTTGCTGGTCTTTAGTCTTAGTGAACACTGCTACTGCTAATCATTTGGGACCTCATGGAATATACTTCCAAATAATTTTTTAGGCATTCCTGTCAAGGTAGAAGTATTTGCATTCTACCAGCCAGTGAGGTTTTGGACATTAATTCTTAATAGGTAAAATAAAACTAATTGGGGAATATGAGTTCAAGTGCTCATTCGTAAAGTGACCATGGCTCATCGGCCCCTGAGGCACAATTAGAAGAAAATACTTTCCTAAATGATTGATGTAGATTCAAAGAGGAAAAGAAGATTGCACAGGGATAGTGGAAATAATTCGCCATGGGCTGCTCCAGCATATGATGTAGGTTTGGTGAGATCAAGTGGTTTCCAAGAGCAGAGCAGAGCCTAACTTGCGAATCACTGCCTGACCCTAGGATGTCATATTGCTCAAGGCTCATGGACCTGTTCCTGGGGTGAAAAGAAAAACTCCAAATGTAACCTGGTCTAACATCCATGGGAAGCTCTCAAGGATCCCAAGACCATTTACACATATGGAAAATTAGAAGAAAAATTTATTCTCAGAGAATAAATAAAAAACTCTACATAACCTGAGAGTAGGGTCCTAGGGAAGAGCAGAGGAAGAAAATAAAGAGATCTAGGAGTTCTTTGCTGCAGAAGGGTATCTTGTTATGTTCCAGCAGTCTGTCCCATAGAAACTTTTTGACATGGGCTTTTATCTTTCTGCTGGAAAGCTCCTGGTGGACTTTTCTTCCATACAGCTGCATAACCTGTACAGGCCTCAGCTTTTGGTTTCCAGGAGTTCCCTGTTTTAATTACGTATTATGTAAAAAAAAAAAGGAAACTGACTTGTTTGGTTACATTTGATTTCTTACCTCTCCTGCTATGAGGAAAACGAACACTATTTGTGTTTCCTGGTCACCTTTGCCATTTGTCATCATTCAACATGTCTGCAGCCATGCTGGAAAACGTGATCATTAGATTCATTGCTTTTCCTTATTCCAACTCCCTCATTTTGGATCAGTACAATTGCACTCTTCTCCTTCAATCCCTCTTTTCCTTAAACCCCTCTTCAGATAAGCTACTGTAGGAGAATGACAGCATCAGTGGTGCTGGCACGCCACAGTCCCTGCCTGCCAGGCTGAGCAACACCCTTTATGGGTTTCCTTGTTTTCCATATGGTTTTCCTTTTTTTCCCCTCCCCATCTGTCTTCTGTCAACCAAAAGCAAATTGTGCCAAATTATCCCAATGGCTTCCTCTGATGAGGTGGATGATTTTCTAGTCAAAGCAAATGCATTAGATACTGTTTAACTGGACTTCAGTAATGCATTTGGTACTGGGTAATGATCAATTGAACTGCAGGAGAGGGGAATGAGGAGAAGGATTAGAGGGTGGCTCAGGATCCCACTCAAGTGAGACAAAACTGAGAAGCCTTTAGATGGGAAGTGCTGACCTAAGAGATGGTCATTGGATTGGATATTTTGAATATTTCCACCGGTAACTTTGGCAGAAGAAAGGAAGGAAGAGGGTTGATGGTGATGTTTGCTTGTGAACCAAAACTAGGGGCAATTTATAGTCTGCAAGAGGATCAGAGTGTCATAGAGAAAGCTTCATAAATTTTGGGCTCGAGGTAGCAGTGAAATTGTACAAAACACAAGATCACGGTGAGGGACTGGGAATGAAGATGTCAGTACAGTATGGGGATGACTGAGAGTGGTCTAGAAGCAGAACAGAGGCAAAAAACAACAGCTGCAAAAGGGTTTTAAGATAGTTATTGATGACTGAGAAATAACAGTGTTGCCTATGAAGTCAAGCATCTCCATTCCACATCCAGATTTCTTCCACTTAGATCGCAAGGAAGTGCAGTGGCTGCCTCTTTGCCCTATGTGCCCCTATCCCTGGAGATGGCTTAGAGTAACCATAAAAGTAGTGCAGGGACAATTGAGGCACAGGAAGAAAATATGAGGCATGTGTGGGAGGGGAAAAAAAAAGAGAGTGGATGCAACACGTCAGTGAACAGGAAGATATGCTCACTCCACAGCCATTTATTCCGATTTCTTCTTGGATTTTCATTTATTATACAAAAAATCTGACCAGCCATGAAAGAAGAAAAAAAAAAACATGTTATATGACAAAGCCTGAAGAGAAGGATATTCCTACAGAAGCCTCAAGTTATTTAACACTGATGCAGTTAACTATTAGCAGCATAGGCACATTAGGTGTTGTTTCCCAGTACTAATGGATTAAAAGCTGGTTGACCTACAAACGAGGAAGTGGCAAATGGGAAGTTTTGCTCAGGAAAGCTATACAAGAGAGGTACTTTCTAGGTTATTTAATATATTTAAATTTATTGCTGAGACAATAGTCATATTTTATGCCACTTTTAAAAAAGAACAACGTGAAAATTTTAAAAAAATCAGGGAAAAAAAGTGAAAATATACCTTAGGTACTCAGGTCTGGTATAATGTGTATTTTTTAAAAGATATTTAGGGAATTCCATGCATTTATTATATTCAAAAAGAGTATAAGAGAAATGGCTTATAGTAACAGGTAATTGCATATGGAAACAGTTTCTCAGTGTCAGTGGTGTGTTTTCAGACAAAATGAATGCCACGACCCAGTGGCTGGGGAGGAGAACTGGATACATTCTGATGAGAAAAGGACAGTGCTCCAGTGATGTGAATTACCCAGCAGAACCTCTAACACCAGTTGCAATGACTTTTCTAACACTTGTAAGCATTGAATCAAGTCAAGTGATAATACTTTAAAGAAATTATGAATTTGATATGGAGTGAAGTTTCTTTGTAGCTGCTTTGACTGAATTATCTTACTGATACATAAACCTATTAGTCTTTAAACATCTCTGTCTACTGAAGGCCTCTGTATTTACCAGCATGCAGTATTTTATTTTCATTTTTCTTCCACTTCAGAAGTTTAAATGAGCATGGCTTTCAGATTGTACTCAATTTCAACTGGAGACAGAGACATCAGCAAGAATGCCTCAGCTCTGAAAGCAGAGCCCTTTCTGAGCTACACTCAGAGCTCATGCACTCTGCAAGAGATAGAGAGCAGAATGTTTCTTTTGTGAAGAAAGTGAGACTGCAGTCATAAGAAAAACTGGTTTATAGTTCTATCAAAAAAAATTTAAAATAAGTATAAATTCAAGCAAATTGAACTTTTGTGGGTTTTGAAAAGTAAATGCTGGTATTTCAGCTCTGTGTTGCTGATGATGAGCAAGTGATGAGTCGATTGCCTTCCTGGTCCCACTGAATTGAACAGGAATGCTGCGGGAAATACTGGGTCAGCCGTGTGAGCAAAGCGTTCATTGTTCACTGCTTACAGAATCCCTGTGCTAAGAGAGTAAATATTGTTTTCTTCCAAGCTTAAAAGCAGACAACTCCAGTTTTGCTGTTTCACTGGGAAAGGCTACCTTTTTAAAAAAGCGAAATTAAGAAAAAAGGCAAAAAGGCAAAAAGACAGTGGGGGCAATGGATTTATTCTCCCCTTTCTCCAATTTGTGAAGCCAAAGTTTCCTGATCTTATGCTACATGCAGACAGCCATTTTTTCAATATAAATTTATCCCAAATTTTTAATGTAAATATTCATTCTCTTAAATGCATACAGGGTTATTAACAAGGACAAAGCACATTGAGCATTCCCCCTAAAGGACATTGTTTCTGTTTTCCCCATTTCAAAGTGATTGAGAAATGCCCTGCATTGAATCTGATAAATGAATATATATTGCTGTTTTACAGTTGCTACCTATAGAGAGCCAGTCCTAATTTAAGGTGGGAAGCACATAACAAACTTCACAGTGCAAAGCAGGATACGATCTCTCACTAATAGAAATTCATATTCCATATTGTACATCAGGCTGTTGGCGTTTAAAATGCTACAGCGGTGCCAACATTAGAATTCAGAGATATTTGTTGACGCTTCTCCTGAGACTGTTCATACGCACACCCCCTCAAAGAGATAGCACTAGCCTCAAAATGAATTTGTCGGAGAGGCTTTGGAGCCCAGTTCTATTCATATATGGTTTCATTTTTCTCAACGTGACCTTTGGTTCACACAGCGATGGCTTTGGTTTGCTACTGGTTTCGAGGCAGCAGCTTCAAGGGAAAATGAGCCCATGTCTTTTTTAGCTCTTAACAAAACTGTGGTCTTGTAGTGAACAGAGATCATATCACCCTCACAAAGTGATACATGCAGGTTAAAGGATGTCTGCCCTGTTTCCTGGGAATG
>VYZQ01062433.1:170626-183126 GCA_013400655.1 Mystacornis crossleyi | reverse complement strand
TTTGTTGGTTTCCCCCATCACATTTAGGAAGATTGTGCAGAGAAATAAGCACAGAGAAAGGGCTTTTGGATTTGTGTTTTAATTTCTCCAAAGCTTGGAGGTATTGGAACAGCAACCAGCTCCAACCCTGACACCCTTCGAAGAGTCTTACACATTATTTCTACAGACATTAACCCATCTTTGTCTCCCAATGGTTTCTCACTATTCTGTGCTAAAGAAAAGTTTGATTATAGGCATTACCCAGATTCAAAGTTCAGTGACGTGGAGTCCTAGTGAACTTTGAGTTAGGGTTCATATCGGCAGCAGCCAAATGATTACACAGCCAGCCTGTCTGGTCATCCGAGGACGTGCTCAGCACATGTTGCTCACAGCTATGGTCTCCCTCCCTGCCATCTGGTTCCTCCCTTTGAAGTGGAGCTTTGGGGTTTCTGACATCTTGCATAAATCTTTGCCCATAGCAAAAGTTTGCTGGGCAAACCATTGCTGCTGGCTCTGGGAAATGCACGGGTTTGAGTTCCAAGCACAGAGAAAAAATAGCTGTATGCAGAAGCAGTGCTGAGACAAGCTTTGGACCTGCTGCAGAGGAAATGAGAGAGCTGATATGCTGTGAGCTTTTATCTTGCGAGTGGAAGTACCTACCTGTCACACTTACTTATATGCTTACCACTTATATTGTTCCTTTAACCTGCCACGGGTGCTGTCATGCTGCCAGGGAGCAGATTATGAACAGAGAAATGGAGTGGTACAGGGACATGGATGCAGTCCCAGCTACTGCATTGGGTAGGAACAGTGGCTGACTACCAGTGCCTGTCCAGGACAGTTTCAGGAGGCTCTTAATAATTGCAAATGACTGGCTCAGCCAGCACGGCAGTGCTCTGTTGGCATGTCTTGGGCTGTACCTGTCAGTGCTTTCCAGGAGCTGGTCAAGGGTGGCTCGTGGCTCCCTCATAACTCTGCGGGGGAGTGTGGCGTGAGGAAGAACCGAGGGAGTGAAGATTAATACAGAAATTTTCGAGGTAACCACTGCGGCATGTCAGGGAACCGTGCCTTGTCTAACTACCCCTGGGGGGGTATTTTCACTCCTTTCTGGGAGCATGGGTGTCATGGCCTCAAAATGTTTTCAAAGCAGGGCTGTTCAAGGGCAGAGGTGAGTCACTGCAAGGAGCAGCTTCTCAGCAAAAAATGTGAGTCAGGGAAGCACAAATCTTCCAGAGAAGTGAGACTGTCTTGCCTGCAGTTTTGGGTAATCAGTTTAGATTTGGAATATCTACTACTGTATATAAATATATAGATGCATATATGAAATACATGTGTATCTGATTATACTCCTTCAGACAGATCAGGTGAGGAAGGTAGTTGTGGCTCACTTGACTTTTAGGTCCTTGTGAGATGGGGTGTCACTGCAAGGGTACCAGTAGCCACTGACTTCCCACATCTAGTAAATGCAGAGAACCAGACCTTCGCTAGCTGGGTTTTTAACTTTAGTACATTCCATTTTACAATCTCGAGAGAAAAAATAATTAAAAGAGGTACAAAATAATGTTTCTTGAAAATCTCAATTTTTATTTAACTGAGAAATTATACTGTCCTCAGAAAAATCCACCCTACAGCTTGTAGAATTGAGCAGCTGTCTGCACCTTGAGCAGTACTGGGAGGATATGTGAGTGTGCAAGGGAAGAAATGTGATGACAGAAGTCTCAGCTGTATTATCTGTGACTCATTCCCTGCAGGATTCACCAAGTCATCACCACTCCTAACACACTTCATTTAAAAATCTTTCGCACAAAAGAGCTGATTCACTCTTTGGGTTTTCTTTTTTCTGATCTTTTTGTTGCTCGGTTTTGTGCACAGTGTTTGATTTTGGCTGGATATTGTTTTGCTTCCTGCTATTTGCGCTCCCTGTTACAGGAAGACTGTGTTCCAATCCTTAGTGCTTCTGTCTCGGAGCCCTAATTAACATGAAGTGCTACTGCAGACACAAGTCAGCCTGAGACTTGTTCAAGGGATTTGGCCAGCACAGGCAGAGCCAAGTTAAGAAATTACGAATTTGTAACACCCAGGCAACACTCTGTCCTCTGATCTCACAGGCCTTTTTCTGTGCTATAGGTAGCGCTTCCTACAGCTGTTTCCCAGCAAATTGCTCTACATTTTCCACCGTGTTCGTTGCAGAGTGCCAGTTCATTAAAGAGGGTGAAGTCCAGCACAGCAGTGCTTTGCTCAGCCAGCACCTGGGGACTGGTTGCCTGATCTCACTCTACCAACAGCACTTAATGCAGCGTTTGGAAGGATGCTAAAAGTCTAACTTTGTCGGCCACCTTCTAATGAACTTTGTGAAAAAGATTAGACCACAGGGGATTACCACCTCAGCGTTATTTGTCTTTACTTGCAAATTGTTAATTTTGGTTTGCCACAGTCTTGACACTACTGTTATTTTCACACAGTGTGACTTCATTCAGTGCAGTAGGGGATAACGTCAAGTACAGATGTGGAAGAAATACAACACTGTTAAACCTCTAAAGCAATTGTAAAAACAGCTTTAGCCCAGTAAATCAATAATTTGATAATTACTGTGAGCTAGCTGACCTCTGTTTAAAATACAGGAATAGCAGGGAACATGTCCCTAATAGCAATAAATTCAATAGTTTGCTGTAGTTTTTCACCTGGTGTGTGACTTGAACACCTCCAAATGGGATGGCAAGCCAAAATGTGGAACAATAGACAAAACTGAGGGAACAAGTTTTTAAAAATTCACATTTTTTTATTTGGCTCAATGGCTTGTTTGTCCAATAAAAATGTAAATCTTTTTCAAGCTCTCAGAATTGTAGAACATTATGGTCTTTTGCTGTAATGGCAAAGGTAGCCCTGACTGGACATCACTTTAAAATAGATGGTTCTTGTAAAACCTCTGGTGCAAATACAATTCAGATCAAATTTAGTACACAAGCCTGGAAGCCACTACTAGATCTCATAAACCTTTAGCCAATAATAGTGGCATTTCTGTAGTTTTTATCTTTGTATCTCGGTTAAAAACTTAAATAATAATGAAATTTATAATGAAATAATAAAAAACCTTTGCTATTTCTAAAGTTTGGTAATCATCACAGGAAATCTTAAAGCATAAACATATCCTTGGAAGTGATTGAAGGAGACCCCACAGGTTGGTTCCTGGAGAGTGATGCACTTGTAAAAGGCAACAAAGAAGGCACAGAGAAGAGAAGCATTGAAAAAGCAGTGGGGGATGGAGTTTTTCTGGGGCAACAAGCCATTAGCAGAATAGTGGGGCCTTATTTCTGAGCTGCTCAAGAATCTTGATTTTGTCTCACAGGGAAAAGAAATCACTTGAGTTATTGGTGGTCTGAGTAGCATTTCCAAAAGTTACAGCAGAAGTCTTATCACTGGTCTTCTCTTTGTCATTGATTTCATTTGTGTCTGCAACCCTGTATCATTTCCTAAAACATCACTGATGATCTGCAGAGAACTGTGGACATCATGGTCCTTCACCAACTACTTCACCAGACATCACCCTGACTCTGCATTCCCAAAATATCACCCTGGCTCTGCACACCCAGCACATCACTCCCAACTTAATGTTCCCAGCACTGTAGGTGGCTGTTGGCAGGGAGAACATGTGATAAGGGAGGATGCTGTTAGCATGCAACAGTAAGAGTTAGGAGGCACAATTCCTTCTTTCATTTACTTACACCTGTGTTTCCTCNCGACACCTCTGTACCCACTGCTTCCTGGAACCAGGTCTGGAGGCAAAACGGGATTCCCCGGGACGTATAAAATAGCACTGAACACCAGCATTGCTTCCGTGCAGCATAGAGCAACTATTGTGTGGTTATAAAATATTTCTATTCTCAAATGCCTTCATTTTCTTTGAACTAATTTTGCACTGCTCAATAGCAATATGTAAGGTAATATAGAATCACATAGATTTCTATTTGCCCGTATCTTTGTGATCCTTCAGCTACGGATGCTATGTATTCAGGCCATTCTGGTAAAAGAAAATGTAGG
Organism: Mystacornis crossleyi; assembly: GCA_013400655.1. Classification (NCBI taxonomy): domain Eukaryota; kingdom Metazoa; phylum Chordata; class Aves; order Passeriformes; family Timaliidae; genus Mystacornis; species Mystacornis crossleyi. The sequence goes on along the minus strand of VYZQ01062433.1, from coordinate 179,109 downwards.
ATTTTAAGCTTAAGCCTTCATAACAAAGTATTCAAACTACATCATCTCTTCCTTTTCATACTCTCAGCACCATTTCAACTGTTCTTTGATCCTCCAGAATGTTTGTTTTCAGGAACAAATGTCACAATTACATATAGTAAAAGGTATGTAAAATGTGTCAGACTTTGGAGAAACTAGGTTTGAAAACATTCATTTTCCTTTTGCAACCTTGTCTATAAATCCTGCATGATTTTCTTTTTTTTAGACACCTGAGCAATCACAGCATCAAGTACTACATAGGGAAAAATATACTCCCAAAACAAATAGTGAAAGAAACTTGGCTCTTTTGCCCTTACAGGCTATTTTTAAGCATGAAAAATTACAGCAGCTAGACTTTTCTAGAATCTACTATGTCTCCTGTATTTGATGCCTTTTCTCTGCATAGTAATGTGTCTTTAAAAAAACCCTGATATATGTTACAAGGAGTGTATCTCTTTCACTGAGACAGAACATTTTAATTTCCCGACACCTTTTAGTGATTGCTTCAATTTCCGAAGATTTTGATAAAATCATGTGGTTTTAGAGTATCAGGATTGAATACCCTGCTCCGGCAGCAATTTAATGAAATGTTGTGGTTTCACAGCATTTCATTTGACATAACCTAGCTCAGAGGTCTAATAAATGCAGTGTGATAAATGTTGGAGCTACGATTGTAAAAATATACTAGTAATTGGGTTAATATGCCTTAAAATACTACCCATCAGTTATCTTTCTTCTCACCGTTATATGGCTTGCACTGTAAAGACTAAGCAATGCAGTTTACCCTTTTCTCCCCTGCTAGCTCCTTTTCTTTCCTGCTTTTGTAAGTGTTCCTTTTTTTAAAGCATTTGATTATAGCAAGCCGTAGGTATTCTGCTACAAATGAGAAATTCTTCTTACCTTGGAACCTTTTTCTGAGCTCTTCATATGGTTTTCAGAGCTATCTGGAAGAAATTTAAGAATATAAGACTACTTCAGAAAGAAAAAAAATGTAAATAAGCATTTAAATGTATATAATGCAATGTATATAAAGCAATATATGTAATGTAATATATATACATTTATATAAATGTATATAAAGCAATAAATGTAAATACCTCAGGAGATGTAAAGGTAAGTTTTGTCAAGTGTTATTTTCTTTTAGTATATCAGATGTGTTTCATTAATAAATAATAGAGATATCAAAGTTAGGAGATTACAACCAGCAATACATTTTGACCTTCTCATTATCAGTATTTTCTTTTTATGTATGTGTGCTTGTGTGTGTTATATCACAACAATGCCATACAACAGAAACCCTTCTGCTGTAACCTGGTATTTTGCATGCTGTGCTTTAGGAGACAAAGTCAGAACTTCTTTTCAGCTAAATTCTGATGTTTGTCATGTTTCCCCAGACTGGAAATATTCCTGTTAATTTTCAACACGCAGATTAGAATTTCAATGACAACTAATTAATTTACGATGATTATTTCAAGCAACAGGCAAATATCCATACCTCCTGCTGGACTCTGAAATCCTTTGTCAGTCTTTGAAAACAGCCGTCTGAAGACATAGAGCTGAGGCTGAAATATCACCATGTGAAACTGCTGCCTCTGGGGATGTGTGTGCGTGCCATTGGCCCCACAGAACTGATATGAATAATACTGTACTTATAATTTTTCTGTATATTCATTGCATGTGAACATGGATGCATATGACGGTGTGTGCGGTGTGTTATGCAAATAGTGCACGGGACAGGGCTGATATGGAGGAGCATTCTGTTCTTTCCATAACATCCAGCTTGGAAGGAAGAGTGAAGATGAGGGAGCAGAGCCAGGACTGCGACAGTGTCTGCCACACGATACATGACAGCAGAGGTGAGGGAAAGGAGAGGCTTCTGAGGCCGTGAGAAGACAGTGGGGAGCCATTTGACAAGCTAACCATGAGCTCTAACAAGGGCAGAAGAAAACCTGACTGCACTCTGCACACCCTGGGGGCTCCCATCTAATGGCCAAAGATTAAGGAGCCATGAAATAGCTGTAAGGATGAAACAGTCCCTATGTTCAAGCAGTACAAGTTCACACTTTCTTTCCACTGCTCCCTTGGGTGAGTCCCAGTGGCCAGTGACCTCCCAAGGTCTAACGCCAAGTAATAAGGACAACTTAGTGTAGGGCGTGTAGTTGAAATACTTTGTAGCCACATGAGAATAGCCACATAAATCCATTTTTCCCATGATTTACACAGCTTCCCTGCACAGGGGCCAGTAGATGGCTTTTAAAGTTCCCTCTTCTTACATACACATGCCAAAATCTACCATCACCGTCATATAAAAATGGACAAGATCCAATACAGGATGATAGCTCAGCATGTGCATAATGCAAGATTACAGCTTCACATGCAGGGCACAGGAGAGATTTGTCACTGAGAATCTACCCCCCCCACCCCAAGCTGTCTCTCTACATTAATGAGAAAATACCTTTTCTTCCTTTAAAGCAGACTTTAAAAGCTTGATACACCAATAATGCTGTTCTCTCTCTTAAGAGTTTGCAACTGGGCATTTGGACCAATGTAGTTAAATTGGTGGACAGTCCAGAAAGTCCAAAATCAAAAAAAGTGGTTCTTAACTCAAAGGACCATTCCAGAGTTAGTCAGAAACTCTAGGTTATCAATGTGAGAGAGAGCTCAGCCGTGGCTGTGGAGTTATGCCTGATGCTTTTCTAATAAGAATGATAGAAATTACACACTTGAGTACTTAAAATTAGTCTTCTCATTTACACTATGTCATATCTATCTTCAGGGAGGACTTTTTCCTCACTTTTTAACTCCAGCTGTTTGACCGAGACTTTTCTCTTTCCTAGGCAGCCCAGCCCTCAGTATAGTCACTGGAAAGGCCTGCACTCCCAAATGCAGTTTACCCTGTGCCAGCATTGCTCTGCAACAGGTAGGAGGAATCACAGAATCACCTCTACTGGAAAAGACCATCAAATATCATTGGATCCTACTGTTAACCCAGCACTGCCAAGTCCATCACTAAACCATGTCCCCAAGTGTGGATACGAAAAAGGCTGCTAAACAAGGATTTTCTTGCTTCTCTCTAGTCCCGTGAGAGAGAAAAGTCTCTCACGAAGATATCAGTGGAGTTTTTGTAAAATATGGACACCTGCAAATTGTTTTTAATACAAGTAGAGAAAATATTTTGAATATAGTCTACCAATCACCCCAGAGGGGTGGTTAGGAAATTGACCAATTAAGCTATGAGAAAATTATCCTATATAAGAGCTGTAAAATAATTAAATAAAGGAATCCTGCTGCACAATCCCTGCCTGCTGCATCTCTCTCTCCACTCCACTTGGGAAACGGCGATAAGCGCAACTACACCCAAGAGCCACATTTACATACCTTTTAAATACTTCCAGGGATAGTGACTCCACCGCTGCCCTGGGCAGCCTGTCCCAATGCTTGACAACCCTTTCAGTGGAGAATTTTTTCCCTCCTCATCAATCTAAACCTCCCCTGGTGCAACTTGAGGCCATTTCCTCTTGTCCTAGAATTTGCTACTTGGGAGAAGAGATCGACACCCATGATCCACAGATACAACCTTTACAAAGTGAAAATCGGGTGAGATGAACCTAACCGTGCTTTGTCAGAGTAGTCACACTGATACATTTCACTAGCACAGTGCTTTTTGCAGACACATGGTTTATCACTAACTGGAAGTGGTTTCATAAGCATTATGGAGGTTCCTTGGGCAAAGGAGTCTCTGAGGATATTCATGCATTAGGCAGTTGTGACAGGGACTTTTTCTGGGATACCTATGCAGGTCATTCCAAGCCCCTGCCTGTCCCATCATTTCAGCAGGAGTGTGCCACTTGCTCATATGAAAACACTGGGTACTTGCCTGATGGGGTAAGGCAGACCTGGCTGGAAGAGGTAGGCTCCAACCCATCATAGCTATGCACAAGTGGTTAAGTAGGAAATGGGTAGGGTAAGGTTTGAAATGACATGGCATGGCACGGCTTGACATGGCATGGACAGCCTGTTGGACCCCTGGGAGCAGGCCACGCCTCCATTTCCTGATGCTTCGGCAGTAGACACCCAACTGGCAGCTAGGCTGGAGAAGACCTAGGAAGCCTCTTCCAGCTCTCATTTCCATGCCTTCCTTGATCTTTGAAGCCAGTGGCCTGCTTTTGCCTGCTGTCACGTAGCCTGGCAGCACATTTACATTTTCTGAATAGGGCAATTAGTGCACACTCCTTTTCCCGTGTCACTCGCACCTGGTCTCTGACGTTCGTGCCTCATCAGCACTAATGGCCCAGCCATTAGTGGTTATTACTGGTCATTGTTTCTACCCCACTGACCGCCCCCCCCGGACTGGCAGAATCACCCTTCTGCCTTTCCCCCAGCACCGAGCTCGACGTTAATAGCCCAGTTTAATACCAGAACCTCTGAGTACATAAATAAAACCAGACAGGCCCTACCTATATTTTATATGGCTAGTGAGAGATGAATACATGCTTTTTTGATTATGATTAATGCTGCTGTTTAATATTTTTATTGCAGTAGTGGTTTAAATATCACTATCCTGTCCTATCTAGGTGCAGTAAAAATCCATTGGAAAAAGATGGTGTCTGTTTCAGGCAGATGCTACCCCAGACCATCGGAGCATTGAGGATCTGGAACAGGCTTCTTCCTGGTCAAATAAATATTAAGAAAATCTGAGGAATTTTAAGAGTGAGTTCCAGAAGTTTGTCAGATTATATAGCAGGTGCCTACATGGGCTTGGTTATGGTGACTCCAGAGATCACTTTTTGCTCTATGTGCTTATGTATTTCTGGGCAGGAACCACTGTATTTTCTGCTCATCATGTGATAGAACCCTTGTCTGCTGTATTACAGAGGCATGTGCTGTGTTAAAGTAAACAGTTTTAATATTATACCTCATTCACTCTGCTGTCCCTCTCTGGCCAGATAGTCTGATTCCTGAAGAGATAAGATCCAGGCACATACGAGTAGGAACAGCAGGAATTCACCTTCCTTTTGCACGGCCATTTATTTTAGCACATGTAAGAGGTAAAGACTCATCTGCAAATAGTCTTTCAGCCTCAACCCAGTCATGAAGCAAATTTTTAGCCAACTTCAGCTGAAAACAACTTTGTTCTTCTCAACTGCATTTGGTCTGCTTTACCAGTGCATTGAGAAAATTTGCTCGTGGCAAGCCTGCTCCTCCTGTGCTGTCCACTACTGTGAATGAAGGGCCACAGGAGGAGTCCAGCCCTCTAAGGTTATTGAAATGCCATGAATGAAGCTGGTTAAGCAGCTAATCTTCTCAAGGCCTTTCTGGAAGGAACCTGCCTTTCCTGAAATGTATGCTGCTGCTAATGTAAATTATCCAGAGTGGTTGTCTGTGGTCCTGCTCACTGCCGCACCTGCTGCTCCAGAGACAATTAAACCCTGTGTTAAGGGCTTTTTAAGACTTTCCTCTAAACTGTGTCCCAGGATTTGTGGATGGCCCTTATGTTGGTTTGGATTTTACCTTGAATGAGTAATGTTATCTGTATTATAGCTGTCACAGATGAAAAAACAACTTCTACAGATGAGTGAATCCATTTGTTGGTTTATGGATCCCAAATCCTCCAGGGCAACAAATCCATCTGTCATCTCTGAATGCTTGTGTTTTATTTGGTGCTTTGAGTCAGCTGACAGGTATTAAAATGCACATGGAGGTGGACAGATTTTTGCTGACTTCCCTGCAGAGGAGGCCCATGGGTGTTTTTATTCCAGCACATGCAATGAAATAACATAAAGTCAGGAAATCCATTCCTAGGGGATAGTACAAATTATCTGAGCTAGTAAGACATCAATACTTGGTCTGTGGGCCTTTGACCTAACCATCTGCCTAGGTCACCCTAACCCACTGCTTGCTTCCTTTTCCTTACCGCTCTGCTCTTTCCAGCTGAATGCAGCTCAGGAAAACTGCATTTTGTTGGCCTGTCTCTTTTGTTCCCCTTCTCCTCTCCTTTCTTGTTCTTTGTATTTACTGCTCCATTCTCAATTCTTTGTTTATGCTTGTGTACCTCAGGACGAGCCAAACAAAAAGTTGCTGATTAAAAACTAACCAGGGAAAAACACTGTCTTAGTAATGTGGGAATTTCTTTCTTGGTGGTGTTTTCAACCAAGAGGAGTCCAATTTCTAGCATCTATTTAACCAAAATGTGCTTATTTGGCAATTAAACTGTGCCCCTTAGATGAGTAGAAGTTGCTTCCATGGGGCTTTAGACACCTACCTTAATTAGTTGCCATTCCAGAACCCTTCCTGGGATGTTATAAATACATATTATAATATTGGCTTTTTGCAAATAATTAAGTGAATACTGTATAATGTTAAAGTAGCTTTGCTATAAAGATATAGGGGGCTTTTTTGGTAACAATAATTAATGCCTTTATTTCTGTAGTAAAATAGCTGACATAGTTATGCTTGTGGTAAGTGAACTCTCTGCTTGGTCAGATAACATCCAGTGAACGTGGGATGAAGACCCCTGCTGCTGACTTGCAGCTATCAGCAAGTACTGTCTGTGAACACCACAGACCAAGGCCCAAGCTGGAGGTGATAATAAAAACTGACCAAAACCACAGCCCAGAAATGCGCATGCTCTAAAAAGGCGGACCCAAGGAGTTCCTAGAAAATGTAAACTAGTTTGGGGGGGAAGTTTGAATATGTATAATTGTTTATGAATATGCATTAATAGCAAAGGTATGTAAAGGGTGTCTCCAAAATAGCAGATGTGCTCTCGGCCGAGAGCCAGGGGTACCCAGCGCTGTAACTTTTGCTTTATTGTTTTTGTCTCTTATTGTTCTTTTATTAAACTTTTAAATTCTCACAGGAGAGTGAACCTCATTTTTCACAAGGGATATCTCCAGATGCTGAGTCAAAACAATTTAACTTGCTTCTTGCTCTGTATCACTGTCAGAAGAGTCTGCTTTTCTCCACTGACTAAAAAGACTAAGTTAGCTAAGTGAAGTATCTAAATTTGAGGTGAATTTTCCCTATTTGATTGGCCCCCACACACAAACTAGCTCACCTCAGCTGCACTGCCTAGAGTAAAAGCAAACTAAAGCACTGTCTGAAAAAGTTAAGAGCCCAGAGTGGACAAGGTTTGAGAAAAAATCTGCAGGACCACCATTTTTTAATAAATCTCTGATGAATCATGCCTGCTTGAGTACTACCACAGGTCAATACCTGGTGTCCTGCAGAACCTGATGGAAAGAGGATTGCCTTCCTACAGAGAGAAGTTAACCCACAGGTTAACTTCAGGCAGGGACTGTGCATACCCCTAATAAATCAAATTGCCACAAAGACTGGACTTTTCAGACCTTCTGTTTGTATTACTGTGTACCAGTTACTGTCCTTTGATGACTGAATTTTGAGAAGGAGAAAGGCCCAAATGACCCATTCAGGGATTTGCCCTTCTTTTCTAACCTTTAAACCCAAATGAGATACCCCCATTGTAAGAACAAAGGTTCTCTCTCCTGTTGTAGAATCCATCTCATCCCAACAATCCCAGCATTTACAGCCTCCTTATTACTGCTGGTTATTGTTTAAATAAAGCATGCACTCCAGTAAATAGCAATTGCTCAAACACAAGCAGCTTTAAAGGCAAGAAGTAACCCTTCCAGTCTCTAGATGAAGGATGATTTGAAATGAATTGATGTGTTCTGACTGGTGAGTCAAAATAATTCAGTTTCCCCCCCCACCCCTGCAGTGTTAAACCAAGTCAATTTTTTCAAACCATATTTGATATCTTATTGTTTATTTTTGGTCAGCAGACAGCAATTTTCAAGAACTGCTCTTGATATACAGCTCAGATATCTTACAGGTCACATGGCATTCAAGAAAGGTCAATGATTCATTTAAAGTTTCATCATTCTTCACATAAACAGGCAAACAGCATTTCATTCACAGTGCAGAATTTGTGGGGGTGACAGGCCCCTGTAGTAACAAAGTCTATGGAGTCTTTTTCCATGCCTAAGAAAGACTGAATCCACATTATTATCATTACCTTATCATATATCTTGGATGCACTCCCAGTGAAAGCATGTGCACCTAAACAGATTTTCATTTAGGGTCAATTCCAAGGAGTGTTTTAGATCTGCTCCTTGCCCTGATTTTTTCACATCATTTGTGAAAAAAAATTAAAAGAATATTAGCTGATTATACCTTCCTGGCTAGTTCTGTAGGGATACCTAGAGAGAAATGTTACAATCGAGCAAGAGTGACATATACATCATCACCAACTGATTTATAACTGTTTGTTAGAATTTCATCAAGACTTGCTGTTGTTGATTCCTTTAGAAACTGTACTTTCAGTAGAAAATGCACATTTAAAAAACAACTTTCTTATATCCAAGCAATAATACCTGATTTAATTAAACCTGAAAGACTTTTAAGAAATAAAATGTAGTTTTCATGGGGTAAGTGATCTATTTTCT